>VXAV01006116.1:178487-188640 GCA_013399715.1 Alectura lathami | reverse complement strand
TACTAAATCAATTCCTTTGGTATGATAAATATCTTCTCCAGTCTTGGTTGCTTGCATAAATTGGTGTTTAGCATCCTCCTGTTTTTATCATTTTTATTACATTTACTGTCTCCTCTGTTTCATGAGGTATTCTATAAAGGTATTATAGCAAAATTTTTAATAATTCAGTAATATTAGCTTGTTCACTATCAGCTTCTCCTTTATTACCAGAGACACTTTCCCCATATATTTTTCCCTGACTTTTTTGAGTATCATTTTACACCATTTAATCCTTATTTCCTGAAGTTTTCCATGTCTTTCTAGGCCCATTTCACTATCTAATATATTTCCTTGTCTATGCTATATTTTCTGTCACTGCTGGTATTCAACCAAAGCTTTTCTGATGTAAATTTAAATTCCCCCTGAATGATAGGTTTCTAGTATTTTTGACTCATCCAGAATTTATGCAGTATACTTCATACAACTGTATCTGCATCAATAAATATATTCTTCCATGAAATAAATTTCTAGTGATGGTGTACATTATAGTGAGAAACAGCGGAAGTATTTCCATATTTTGAAAGCTCAGCTGTGCTCGCCATCTTCTTTTTCATTTCACTTTACAGATAAAACACCACCTAGTAAAACTGAAAAGAATGTAAAAAAGAAAACAGACCTCCATATTTTTTCTTCTTGTGGTTGTTGATGGCATCTCTGACATCATCGTCATGTATTATGTACTCCTATGTTAACAGCAGGAAAAACCCTCACTGGTTTCATGTCTGAAAATAACACTATAACATTGTGGTACCTATTTTTAGGTTGCTTCTCTGAAAGGAGATTTCTTGCTATGATGGTCGATGTTTTATTTCCTGATTAAATAAAGCTATCCCAAAGAACACTTGTTCTCACTTATTCTATTCTTCTTCAATGGGAATAAGATTCATAAAAAGATTAAGGGCTGAATGCTGAACAAATATTTTTGCCTACCTTATATGGGAGACATGCACACAAGATGTGTATGACTGTTCTTCTGGCTTTAAAGTTTTCAAGCTTGTAACATATATTGAAATACATACTATAACTTAAAAAACATGGAAGATTTCAAGTAAAGTCGGATGTGTGTGCTGTGCATAAAATCACTATATGAGTTATTTACTAATACTGCAGTATATAATAACAGTGAGCATAAAAATGTTTCGTTCATTGGCGTGGTTCTTGCCCTTTCAGCACCACCCAGGCTTGTAAATGTGAACTCTCGGCTGTACTTACTACAGCGAAATGAAGGCATTATCTGTCAGGTCATACCAGGAAAACATGACGTCTCTGTGTTCATGTTTCAGGATAATATAGAATGTTGTGTGTCTCCACTTAATTAAAACACTGTCAGGTGGTAAAATATGAGAAATACCTTCTCAGGTGTCTTAGGATCAATGATAGCCATGTGGATGTGAATGCACGTTGTATTCAGTTTGTGTAGGTAATTAAGAACCAAAGTAGTATGAAAGCCACAAGGGAAAGGAAGCAGAAGTGCTACATGCTATGAAAGTAATACATAGTTTAGAAATCTCCTGTAATGCTGAGAGATTTAGTTTCTGGCTGCTGAGTTTCAAGCACATGATTAATGTTCTGATTTTTATTGTTTCAATTCCAGCTCAGCTGATTTCTCTTAACTGCGGTTAAGGTACTGGTATACTTAATTTCTGCTGTGCAGGTCTCGAAGCACCAGAGCTATTTATTTTCTGCACCCAGTTTCACTGAAGAACAAGCAATCGTCATAGTAGTATGTACATCCTTAATATTTTTATAGTGGCTATTGTTCCATGGTGACTTGGAAAGATGGGTTCTAAACCTCTTTAACATTTATTCCAAAAATCTTTAAGCCAGGCCGTGAAATGAGGGGACAATATGCTCACTTTACTGCTTAGTTTTCTTGTATTCTTCTCAAATTGTTTAAATAGTTTAAAACACATTAAATGCCTCTGAACAAAGCATATCACAATTAAGTGGAGTACTGGTTTCTAATTAGTATTTAAACAGAAATTGAATGCAGATTGGGAAAAGAGTGGCTTCCTTTTACTAATTGCAAATGTATGATTGCTGTTTCCAGTTAGAACTCCTTGTGTATGGAAGGAATAAAATGGAATTGTGTGCATCACATGCAACATAGAATCACAAAGGTTGGAAAAGACCTCTCAGCACATCTAGTCCAATCATCAACCCAACACCACTATGCCTGCTAAGTCATGTCCCTAAGTGCCACATCTAGACATGTTTGTTTATGCTGTGAATTAACTGCTGTGATGTGTATACTTTTGATCATGTAAACTGTGGTCTTGTGTAGTTAAAAATGTATGCATTTAAGACTTCAGAGGAAAACAATTAGCAGTTAACGTGCAGTAAGTATCTGCACTCATGTGGTCTGGGCTATTCACTATTCATTTGGTCATGGGGATTTAACCCCAGTGATTTAGGTACTAAAGCTATACAAACTCTGGATTTCAGCCTAATGTAACCTAACCTTGTATTAAGGAAGAAGCCACAATAATTGTTAAAACAATGTGAGTTTTCTAGTGTGAATGGGTAATAAACTCAAAATAAGATGCTTTCAACACATTGTATAGATAATTTTTTCAATCACAGAATCCACAAAATGAGGAAGAAAATTGAGTGCTATTTGACTTCAGTACACTTTTTTAAAACGGCCTGTTTTTAGCATATTTCAAAGATTTATATGCAATACATTCTTCCAAGTAAGATATTAATGTTCTTAAAATAATTCCAGAATAAATGTTTTCATATCAGAGATGCAAATCTGGAAAAAAAAAATAAGAAGAAACCTTCATGATTGTAAAAGGCACATAAAGATCTGAAATACATCCTGATGGGCACTGCTAAATTGTTATTACTTTGCATTTGTCAGCGCTGTAGAGGGTGTTTCTGTAGGAAAAACTATAAAAATACATATTTAAAAGGTGAGAATGACCTTTGGATATACTTATTTAGTTGTAGATAACATACAGTGCTTAATCAACACAAAATGCATTTAGTCTTCCAGATGGTCTTAGAGGCTTTGAACCCACCAGTGAACTTCAGATGCAGGGGATGTTGTAGCCAAGGGCAGCTGGGAGGAAAGTCTGGATCAAAGAGAGGTACAAATCCTTGGTACATGGCCTTGCGGTTGAGGTCCTGTGCCTCTGTCTCTTCAAGCCTAAAAATGTTGCTGGCTCTCAGCTCTATCTGCCCTGTAGTGAGCTCCTGGAGCAGAGAGAGCATTGGCCACAAGTGGCAAAGGACTGACGAATGTTGGTTATTGACTCGGAAAAGAGATCCAGCAAACCTGCTGGCATTTTGTTCTGCTCTCATCTACCTCTAGAACCTTTGTTAGAGACAGAAGGTGAGACAGGAAAACTTCGCTGGGGTGTGGCCCTCAGATTTACTATGGGCAGAAGTCATGCCACAGCAACTACACGCATCCCCTTTCTTCCTAAGGATCCAACCCAGCAGGATCCATCATGCTTTGCAGCCCATGTCCTCATTGCCCTGTTTTTATATGTCAATATAATTTAAAATATTCCATGCTAAGATTCCACAATTAAATAGGTGATTTAGAAGAACGCGTTCTTCGTTGTGGTGTCTGGCAAGCTGAAGGAATGTATCATTTTCTAGGGACGGTGGATTACTTGCTGCTGTTTTAAGGTGACTCGTGTGGCTTGGTTAATTTCTGAAGAACAGCTGAGAGAACTCCAAAAGCATTTGTGAAGGAAATATATAATGGTAGTGATAGTGTTTAATGTCATTTCTCAGGAGATGTTCACCAAAACCTGGAAATGTCACTGAATAATTCTATTTATTTTTCACCTACGAAGTGCAATAAAATAGTTCAGGTATAATTTCTAACTATAGAAGAAAGAAAAAACTCTTAATTTCCAACACCCCCCCCTTTTTTTTTTTTAGCAGCCTGAATTTTGACTAATGCAGAATCTAAGAAGCTCTCTTATTTAATTCATCCCACAGCTTGTAGTCTGCAGTAACTGTAATCTAAAGGTTGTTTTATTGCACACAGTACAGTTAAAATTATATTTTCAAACTGCCTGTTCCTCTAGAGATACTAACTTGCCCTTGTCAGTTTTCCATTACAGAAATGTTATGCCTCAGAATGATTTGTGTTCAACTCATGTCAGGAAATTGTCATGAGGTATATGAAGAGAGTGCTAATCCGTGGTATATTTTTAAGTTTTATACCTTAATGCTAGTCATGATTAACCATATTTCTTTTCTGCTTTAATGCATTTTTTTTGTATTTATAAAATCTGGTATCCTTTTTAGATGTTATGGTAGACCATGTAAAACATGTTTTAATAACTAACAGCTTTTTGAAATGCGTTAGAACCTTAAATCATTTGAAACTGTAGTGCAGACTTAACTGTTCCTTTACAATCTTGTGCTTTTAATGCTAACATTGTACTTCAGCTGAAACATCAGTGGCTACTGTTATGTGTCCACTGCTGCCATAAACAAAACCATTCCCTGATGACTCATTAAATCGTAGGCAGCTGTATGAATTAATTTTCTGCTACTGACTGGATAGATCATGTCATTTTACTCTGTAGGAGGTCTGTCATAGAACAGTGAAGGTTAGAACATGAAATTAATCTGTACCAATAAAGATGCTTTTTATTCTTGATTTACTTGATTTATGGTTTACCCTCCAAACCTCTGGAGGAGCAAAACAAGAGCTGTCATGGAGAGATCTGCGGGCATTGCACAGGTTTAACCTGCCAAGTAGTGATGAACTGGCACTTCAGGGAAACAAGCGACCAGTGAGTTGAGGCAGCTTTGTGGTAAGATAAATAAAAAGGCAATGTCAGGAATATATTGAGGCTAAATTTTCCTCTTCTGCAAGTGGGGTGCTGACTCTCCCCTTGGTTGCTCAGGACCAGATCAGGAAGGACTGCAGCTCCCCTGGAGACTGTGGCTGAATGTCCCAGTGCAGGACCTGCCGCCTTTGGTGCTCCTCGTGCTTGGGGAAGTTGGCCTCAAAACAGCATGGTCTGTGACTGAAGCATCCACAGAGCTTCCAGCAGTGCCAGGAGGCACTAGACCAGCTCACATTTGAGTGGAAATAACTCTGAGGGCTGCTGTTCATGTCAGGTCCTGGAGTCTAACAAGGGTTTGTCACTGGCAGTACAAAACTCCGACATACAGAACAAAAGACATTGCTACTCTCGCCTGTTTGGTTTGTAACAGATAACGAGAACAGGCTTCAGGAGCTGAACTCATTCCTATTGTGACAAGAACAAGGAAAACACTGAGAGCTTTCCTTAACTCTGCTGATGGGGCTGTTGTTGCCATAGCACTCCTAATGTGAGACCTGGGCCCGGAGGTCTCCCACAGAGCTGGGATGCGGCACAGAGCGGTCATCAGAGCAGCTGTGGGTGCCCATCCCTGGAGGTGCTCCAGGCCAGGCTGGATGGACCCTGGATCTGATCCAGTGGGGGGGCTGAAGGGGGTTGGGATTGGGTGGACTTTAAGGTCCCTTCCAGCCCAAGCCTCTCTGTGATTTGTGATCAGGCCAGCCCCAGCAGAAATCTCCCTGGTCACCGTGGCCACTGCCAAATGCCGTCCCTTGGGCTGAGGGAGTCTGTGCTAGTCTGTCTTGGCTTTTCTGTGTATGCAGTAAAAGCCTGAGACTGGAACATTGCAGAGGTAGCAAGGATTCCAAGTCCCATTTTCTTTGTCTGTGTATAGCTGTATTTTTTCTAATATAAAAAATAGTGTATTTTTACATCTGTCATGTTTATAAATCTCAAAAATCTTAGCTTTTGATCAGAAGTTAGAAAGAATTCTGACTTCAGATTTCTTGAAAACTTGTTGTAGTCTTCTCTGTTTTATACTTTATATAAATATTTTTCTGAAAGTGTCAAAACATTTTAGAAGAGCCTGTTTCAGACAAAAAAAAAAAAAGAAAAACAGGATATTATTGTACACAAAAGAAAATAAATATGTTGGGGGAATCAATTACATTCTATGTCATCTAATATAATTTGAAATATTTTATATAGATGAATATATTCACAGAACATCAGCCAGCCAAAGCTGAGAAAAATCAGTATGCTAAAATAACATAATTCTCCACTTTTTTTCTGTGTCATTGCTAATCTTTTCTCTGTTTTCTAATTAGTTTCATCTTAATAAGCAGAAGCTTTAAGAAAAATGGGAGACTTGGACGGTTTAGAGCAGGAGTAGAAATCATGTTGTGAATTTAGTTTTATAAGCAAGGAAGCCATTTACTCTTTCCTTTGCTTATGAAAAGATAATTGCATTACTAGTGTGCTAAGCCATAAAATTTAGTAATAATATAGTTACTCCTTTCATACAGCAGCTTCATCAGCAGATCACAAATCACTTTACAAAGGAAGTAAATATAATGACCCTCATTTTATGCCACAGTCTGTAAAGGCAGACCGAAACTCCATAAAGTATTGTGCTGCAATTGTACGCAATTATAATAAAATTAATGTTATCATCAACCCTGTATTCATAAACCATCATAGTCACAGACTTCTGTGACTGACAGATCCAATAATCTTATGATATATACAGAAAACAGAATTTGGGTTTAAGTTTTTGCAGTATTTTAATTCTGTTTTCAAATTGATTTCTACATATTTCTTTCAGCTGTATTCTGTGTTCTCAAAGCTGATACTGAAGTTTCTCATAAGGTTTCTTTCTGAAACCAGGGCTATCTGCACAGGAAAAGGAGATGTTAAGAACAAGGTAATAGAGTAGAACATGATTTCCATTGCATTTTAAATTCCAATATATTAAAATATTAACATCTTAATTTCATTTTTTATTTTTATTTTTTAAATTCAGAATTGTAAGTCCTACTGTGTAGGCAGCCATATGATCTGCCAGACTCTACAAAGTGCCCTGCATTTTGTTTGGAGAAGAAAATGTATTGTATTAAGAGATGCAAAAGCCATAGAAGTTGAGCCCACAAAAAAAGGATAAGGTCCCAAACTAAAATTTCCATGAAATACTAAGATAATAAGCTGCTGATTAACTTTTCTTTTAGAAATCATTAAAAGTACCATATTTTAGATAAGTTCAAAAAATGAAATATTCTGCTTCAGTTTCAATTAAATCCAGAATAATTATATTTCTAAACCAAGTACTTTTGCTAGCCATTATTTTTCTCTTTTTTTTTTTTTTTTTTTTTTTTTTTTCTCCTGGATCAAGAATTTGATTCCTCAGTTACGATTGTCNTTTTCTAAACCAAATTCTTTTTCTAGCCTTTTTTTTTCTTTTTTTTTTTTTTTTTTTTTTTTGTCATGATCTCAGCACACTTCTGTAGATAAAATTTCTGAAGTTGTCATATTTCTATCTTATTCACCTATAAAAAGATGACTGCTGGAGAGCATATGACAACTACTGAAACTGAACAGAGCAGGGGAAGTATTTATGTATTTGCAGTTTTCCAAGTAAACATACTGAAACTGTTCAACATCTGCTCTATCTGGTAATATTTCAGTAAAGATTTCTAACTGATAAGGGGAAAAATCTTAACCTCATTTTGGAATCTAGACATTTTTCTTAGAAAATTTAATCAATTCTTAATTATAGGTGGTCAGCTGACAAATATTTTGGCCATGTATTTGTAATAGGAGTTAACAACATGGTATAGATAGTCTGATAGGAAAAGTACGACGAAATAGCAGATGTAGTTGCATCTGCAGTTGGTCAGTGTGCAAATGCAATCACCAACCTATGCCTTGAAAAGATTTGCAGTTTTAATTTCACTGCTGAAGGAATAAACCTGAATGAATGCTTCTGAGCCTGAGGGACTCCTTTACTTTGGAGTTACTTTTAATTATGCATTTATTTGATTTATGTTCCTGAGTCCTGTAAATATCTGACAGATAATTACAATGCTATTCAGCAATTTTCACATTTATGAAATCCAGCTTGTTTGTAGTGATGTTTTCTGTCTTGTTGTTGTTTTTTCTAAATCACCAAATGTAGTGATAAGAATTATGAGTTCCGAGATAAGAGTTGTTTGATTTTTTTAGGAAAGAGGAGAACTGACTGAATTTTGCATTGAATTTCTATGTAGTGATCATCACTTTGGTTCTTTGGTCAGTTGCATGACAGTCAGAAATGACCACCTTCACATAGCTTTTTTTTTTTTTCTATGGCTTTGGGGACAATTAAGCACAGGGATAGCTTGCCTAGGGAAGTTAGAGAATCCTCATCATTAGAAGAGTGCAAGAATAAGAAATAGAAAAATCTGTCAGGAATAAGGCAAGTAGAATTTGTGCAGTGGGACGGACAGACTGATTTCTGTCTTCTGCCTATAATTCTGTGGCTAATAGAAATAGACCTTCAGGTATAGCTAAAACCCTAGTTGTTCAATAAAAGTGCAGCAGTTTTTACATTCCTTTAAGACTAGCATATTTTTCCTCTTTCTCTAAGTTACAGTGAAATAAATGAGATTTTCCTAGCAGAGTAGTAACTAATTCATTTTCCTCTTCTTACAGTAGAGTAGTGCAATCACTTATTCTTCAGATATTGAGCCCTAAATTTTATGCTCTAATCAAAAGTAGTACAGGTAGCTGCAATTTTATGTGAAGGAAGATCTCTTCTATAATGGTTCCTTCTGCTCATATTTTGGTGGACATTGTTCTGAGTTCATCAGATTTCTAAAACACTAAAGAAATGAATTGATATAGCTGATTATAGACAGAAAATTCCAGGCAAGATTAACACATGATATACTTAATGACAGTCTTCATGAACGTTCACCCTCATTTTTTTTTCTTCCTTTCAGTGCTGGAGGTTGGAACTAGGTGATCTTTGAGGTCCCTTCCAACCCAAGCCATTCTACGATTACCCCACATGCATAGCTATAGTGGGGTGTTGGTTTTGTGCCTTAAACAGCCTGGCTCATGAGTAAGGATTTGCATATTAGCAGCTGCTCTGCTTATCTAGTTACCTGTTCTGGTGCCAGTGGTCAAAAGGAGTAAAATTTCAAAAGAGGATGCAGAAGGTCTGAGTGTAACTGGCTTGGTAGCAGTTAAACCCTTTCACTTGGTGCCTTTGTCCTGTGCAATGCCAAATGGTGTGAGTCTTGGCACACAAAAGCCAAAAGGTAAGCTAGAAGCTGTCAGAATTTATCTCCTTTAGTGTGTTTCTTATATGAGAAAATTAGCAACCCCAGTAATTACTACACTGGACTTCGCATTCAAAACACTTGAGTCATATTATAACATCCATTAGTTAATGTATGTAATCAAAGCTGTTGTTAGCGGTGTATGAAAATACACAGCTCAGCTGCGATGTAGAAGAAGAACTGAAACTATGTACAGGGCCTTACTAGGGGTTCTGGGCCAATGTATACATGAGCACCGCCAGGGAAGAAAGAAACAGGTTCCTTCCACATTTCAGAATACAATAGGCAGTCAACTTGAGTACTGGGAATGATTCAGTGCATGTGCTGAAATGAAAAAGAAGTCTGCAATTATGAGCAGATTGACAGAAGCATGTACATAATTCCCTTCTGATAGATCGCCAGTCCTCCTACTTGCAGGCATACATGAAGACATCTGTGAAGAACAGGCCAGGAAAACTTGTGTTTGATCCCTGTAGTGTGATTTGCTTCCTAAAATTAAAGCATTCAGTGAATAAATTTTTTCTCCAGTGACTCTAGAATGTTTTCATTTCTTTCAAAATTAATTAGTCTTTTCCAACATCGATTTTGTGATTAATTTTTCACATATATTCTGCATGATGTAACTAAGTATGAACTTTCAAGACTCACGAGTTGTTGGGCTAGAAATGGCAACACTGAAATACAGTTTTTTCATTTGGCCACAATATCTTTATATCCTAGTTGTTTAAAAAGAAGATTTAAAAGCAGTCAATTGGCCTTTAAATACCTTCAGAGATCCCACATAATTACACAGATGCCAAGCCCTACCCACAAGCAATCTGCAAAATTTCCTAGTGCTCATAAATCTCCTTCATCTAGACTAAAAAAGAAACTATTATCCTTGTTAATGTATCTGATTTTAAAATAACTTGGGTCTTACAATAAATTGATTTTAACTTCCCTTTTTTAATCTTTAAAATAATAAAATATATGGAATATTGAAGTTCTCAAATTAAAAGC
>VXAV01006116.1:139669-154365 GCA_013399715.1 Alectura lathami | reverse complement strand
AAAGCAGCTTTTTCAATTCCCTTTGGGAAATAAATTATCAAATACTCATTTCAAATGCTGACTTCACAGAAATTAGTTTTATCAGTGAAGTAAAGGAAAGAGTCTTGCTGACCTAGTACAACGAAACTATGCTACTCTGGTGTGCTCTCGTGTGATTACAGGAGCTGGTTTGGCGTGTCAGCATTGCGAGCTCTCTGTCTTAGGTTTTGCATAGGCTGAACATGGAATAATTTGCATTCCATTTTTATCTCTCACTGATAATTAATGAATTGACCGGTGCTGGTAAGCCCAGCTGCTTCTTATCTGGATAACTATTGTGATCTTCTATATTAATTTAGAGAAAGGGAATCAAAGCTGTAATGGCATGCATAGTCAGTGGATGACTTATAGGATAAGATTTTGTTTAAACTGCAAGCAGAAGATTATCACAAATCACACAGCCATGGAAATATGCTTAGTGCTCATACAGATGTAACTTTAAACAAGATAGCCTTTAGGAAGGATGTATTCTATTGTATAAGACCACGTAGTTTAAAAACTCCAATGGGGATATGAACATGAGAAACCCAAACCCCTCTCAACAACCACCTCCCTCCCTTGCAAAAAAAAAAAAACAAAACCATCCCTCACCACCACCCACCCCAATGAATGATTCACTTGAATCACTTCTCCCTGTGACAAATGTTCATTAACACTTGCCTATTTATTTTTCATCAAGGCAGAGGGGTTTGTTTTAACTGTAAACATGTGCAGAGATGTAAACTGGCTTTGTCCCGTTGTTTGATTCTCTGCATCTGGATAGGGGCAAGTGTTCTAACTGTTCATTTTCTAGCAATAGAGAAAGGATAACTTACATCATCTGCCTGGGATTCTGTAGGGATTCCAAAATGAATATTTGAAAAGACACATCTTAAACAAAAAAACAGACTTGGTAATTTTCAGTCTCGTCTAGCTATCCAGTAAAACAAAAAGCAAGGTGCTATGGAGATTCTCCAGACTCTTATAGTTATTCCAGTTAGAAATAAGAGAATAATTGTTTTTTATAATTTGGTAGGTCACAAAAGTTTAAATTAAAAAAAAAAAAAAACATCTATCCAATTTGCAAATTAACTGCAGTGTAATACGTGTGTGTTTTGACCCTTAACTTCTGTCATAGCATAACTGAAGGCAGTTCTTCTCCTTAGCAGGTTAGGAACTTGACCAACAAGCAGTGTTCACAGTAACGAGTAAACAGACGTTCATGCAGTACAGCGGAACATTTTTACAAAAATCGGAATTTTATTGTTGCCTTTCTGGATCCTGTTCCAGGTGCATAGAATCTCTTTAACACAGGCCTTGAAAGCATCCACAGAGCTACCATGTGCGTGAAAACATCTTTTTGTAGTACAACAAAATACATTTGATATCACTGATGATCCCTGAAAATTAATACCAATTTGGGGATAAACAAGCATGGTAAACATGAATGAATCTCTTCTACATTGTTTAATGCGATGGAAATCTGCACAGCACTTTATCTTTGAATTTTAGTTGCATTTCTTTCCCACCCCATGTGCCAAACTCTTATTGCTGAAATAAGTTGGCTTTCTCAGGCAGAAAACTATATTGACTAGTTTATAGCAGCACATTTCTCCATAACAAACCAGACCTGACTAGCTCCGATAGAACTGTATTTAATGTGTTGAGCTCATTGGGTATTTTTAGTACATTCCAATCAACAGAAGATGAAGTACATTTCATGAACCTATCCATTTCTTCAGAAGCCAACATTTCATTTTTCTTCCTCCAGTTCCAGCTTGGCTTTTTCTGGCTGCTTTGATGTAGGTTGTGAGTCAGGACTCCATTTCCCTGGAGAAATCAGAACTTCTCCTGTTTTCAAAAAAGTGGATGGATGAGTTAGACAGGAAATGTCCTGAAGAAACTAAAAGTCCTGATCCAGATACCAATGAAATAAATGGAAACATTTCTTAAAAGGCAATTAGATCATGGATAATGAGATAATTCTCAGAGGTCCAGTACAAAGGAGGAAGTTAGGGGAAGGTGAAAGACTTTGGTGGTTTTCCAAACCTTTGTACTTATCTCTGTTTAGGTTGCTGTGAGAACTGAGGAAGTTCCCAGTCCATTATACACAATTTGGTGGCAGAAACCCAAAATGGCTGTTGTGGTGACATCAGAAAATGCAGACGTTTTCCCTGTGAGCAAGCCTCCCAACCCCTGATTGCAGCACAAGCCTGCATGGGTGTCCCTGCTCATGGAAACCTAGCTGCAAGAGAGGTAAAAAAGGAGCCAGAGGAATAATGAAGACTTCTGTCCCAGTGTCATAAAATCATCTACAGACAAAAAGTTACTGCAAAAATTGCACAGAACATTCATCTCAGCTGCAATGGCATTGCAACTTGTCCTCCCTATAACATTATCACGTTTGTAATTAGGGCTGCCTCTTTTCTCAAGTTTGGAAGAGCCAGTCCTCCATAATAACCAGGCTGGAATCTTATAACAGAAACACCTGTGAGATTGCCAGGTTTCTGGGGCATCCTAACACAGTTCTGTCTGGCTGAAGTGCGCAGCAAGGCAATTTTTTGCTCTGTTATAGCCTCCTTGTTTAAATCATTGTGTGTATACATATCAGCAAATGTACTGGGAAGAGGCATTTTTACAGACAAACCTGCACTTTCTCTCATTGCAAATATCTCAGAACATGATACCACATCTTAACAAAAAAAGGATACAAACTGGAGGGAGGGAGGCACTGCTGAGAGCTACCTAGGTAATTATTTCTAATTTCAAAGCAAGACATACAGGAAAGCAAGGTTTTTAAAATGTTATATTTAGCTAATTATAGGTGTTTTTAAAATGCAAAATACAATTCTAGACTTAATGATATTTCCTGAGCCAAATTATATTAGCTTTCTATTTTCTGTTCATGTAGTGCATTCATTGGATGAATTACTTTCAAGAAAATACACGAACAAAAGACAATGAGTTATTTCATTATTGGAGCTAAAAGCTTGCTTTTTAAAATCTTTGTAGTTTAAAACCATTTAGATGCTGATTATGTTTGTAGTTTTCTGGACTGGAGCAGATAGACTCTCTGCATGTTGGTAACCAAATATCCAAAATGTTTCACGTTTGCTATACTAGTTTGGTTTCCACGTCACCCTCTGATTATTTCTGTTATTCCTTCTCTATCAGGATAAATATTTGGGCTTCTTTTAAGCCTTAGCTTGAAGAGGTACTTGTATCTTGAACATACCTGGACAGGGTGCCTATCTTCTACATGACAGTGTACTCCTAACTGCAAAGACATGCTAATGTAAAATGATTTTATTAGATCCCAAAACCACAGCAAGTTGCTTCAGCATTCCTTCATGACAGTCTCCAACAATTAAATATGAGAGGAAATCAATCTCTAAAATTTTGGGTAAGCAGCTCTTACTCAGTTTGTAAACACATACCATTACGATATTCTTTTCTGTAAAGCAGTTCTGACATCTTGTTGTTATGCTGTTTAAGTGGTAGGATCACCAAAATATCACTGTTGGTTTTACTTATTGGGTGAGGCTTTGCTTTTGCAACTGTTGTTGTGAAGCAGATGTTCACTTTGTTGGCCTGACTTTATCTTTTCCTTGCAATCATCTTCAAAATAGTAGATTTGCCCAGTGAATCTCTGCCATTGTATCAGTGAAACCCTTGTGAGATCAGCCAAAGATGCAAAGATTTCTGAAATGTAAATGAGTTTATCCAGTTTAACTCTGCGATATTTTCCCATGCTTTAAAACAGATTCTCCAGAAGGGCTGAATGAGGATATTGCAGTGGCCTTCACTTTTTGTGCACAAAGTAAAAAGAAGCATATTGTAAACAAAATTTTCTGGAACTAGCAAGACCACACAACTACTGAATTAGTAAAATATTGCCATTTTTGACTAAGTAGATACAAAAAGCAAAATATTTATTCAGTCTGGTATGTTGGCTTATGAAAGTGCACTCGGCTTTCACTTCTGGAAATGTTGATGCATCTGTAAGCGGTTTTTTGCTTAACTAACTTGACTAAATCTATGTGAAAAGCCAAAAATAATAGAACCAATCATTTTAATTAGTAAAGTCACAGAGCTTAAAGTCATCAAAATATTATCCGGTAGAGTAACTGTATATGAATAACTCCAAGAAAACACGGTGTCTCTCTTTTTCTCGTATGCAGCAAGGAGAAGGTAACAGAAAAGTTAATCTGGGAATCATAAACGTATTTCAGTTGTCAGTGAGGAAGAGCCATTCTGCCCTGTTGGAAATACTGCAGCATGAGAAAGGGTTTGGCAAGGCCGCTAAAAGGGGTGCCAGAAGAGTGAGCCTGGAGAATGACAGGCCTATTTGGCAAAATGTTTAGAAAGCTGGTATAGAAAACGGTATTGACTCACTTCAAATTCATGCCAAGCCCAGTCTTTAGTGGCAATAACTATTTAAGAGATTAAAATCAGTAAAGATGGATATAAATTTGTATTTCTTGCACATTGCAAAGATCGCTCTTTTAGTGCAGTGTTTCTTAGGCTATTTCTATTTTTTAATTTACTTGAGCCTTCCTCTGTTTTTATGAAAAATCAGCCCCCTCTTTCCTACCTCCTTAATTTTTGAAAGAAGGGCTTAGTGTCTTCTGTTTCAGGACATTAATAATTTTGCATATAAAAACTCTTCCCCATGTATCTGAATTTCTCTCTTCTCTCTCCCTGAGAAACACTGTTTTAAAAGATGAAAAGCTGATTCTCTAGCAAACTGTGAAGAGGATTTGACAACACAGTGATCTGATCCCAGCGTTTGGAGCAGGGGCTGTCAGGAAATTCATTTTCCTGCCATAAAGCAGGAGCAGGCAGTGAGTGAACTCTGTCTGTAATATGTACACTATTAATTTGATAAATAATTCCCTTCTGTATGTCTCATTGTAGTAGACTTATTTCACTCTTTTTATCATAAATTTCTGCAGGTGGTGCTAGCTAGTAAAGCATCTGAACCAAGAGCACAATCAATGTTCTTCATGAAATCGAAGTGTGAAACAATGGGCATACAATAATGAGGTATCATTGTGAATTCCAAATATTTACTACCCTGCAATTTGTGTTCTTACACAGTAAGACTCTGGCTAAACAGAGGAGTTAGCTGATCAGTGCCAATACTGTGCAACCTACATGCAGGAATACTGTGGGAGCTGGGATAAAATGTTAGGAGAAGTCTTCTATCCCAGACAGTCTCCCTCAAAAAAACAGGACCAAGGGTAGTATAGTTTTCATGACGTGTTGACACTGCAACAAAACCTTGAGTTGTATTTGAAAGAGGAAGAAAATACCACAGAGAACGTCATAGTGTTCTGTTACTGCCTGGATCCCCAGCAGATTAAGTGCCCTTCTAAGTGGGTGAGTGTGTGGCTGTAGGCAGGCCATAACTCGGCAAAGGCAGCTATCTGCAGGAGTGGCTCTCAAGAAACAAGGTCATACTTAAGAACCTCTGAGCAACTCTTGCTGATTCGACACTCAATAGAAAGAAACAGATGGAGGGAAGATTGCAGGGAAGGCTGCAAAACTAGCCAAACTCTTCACTAAACCGTTATCTCAAAATCTGTGCCACAAGCATTGCAGAAGAACATTTCAGTCCAAGTCTATTCATCTAGAGCCATTACTGAAGCTGCTTTGTGCCATTTATTGAGGAAAAACGGCATAAACACAGTGCACCTAAGAGGATGGGACTAGAAGGATGTAAGGATCCAGACATGGTATCGCTAATTACGTGTCATAAGCTGTGTAAGGGTTATCTTTTTATGTCGCTTTGTGGGTTTTGTTGTTTTTGATTTTCGTGGGTTTGGATTTTTGTTGTTGTTGTTGTTGTTTGGGCCACAGCTAAGGATTTTTAGCCTAACACTTACGTTCAGTACACATCAGTAAGATGTGTTTGCAATACTGAGGGCTAGGATGAGGTAAGAATCTCTGGCACAGCAGTCTCTAAAACTCCTTTTAGCGAACTGGCTCACTGATGGCAACTCTTGAGGATCTTCCCATACCCCACCGCACTGCTGAACAAAGGAGGTATATGAAACAAAGGTCTGGCTGGCATCTCTCTGTGTTGACATCTAGATACTTCTGGCAGTGGCTGAAGATTTCGGGCTGAGCTGAGGACTGTGACTGACCCTGCCTGGCCACTTGCGCTGTTCGGAGAGGCACAGTAAGTGCTTTCTGTTGTTGGCTGTGCAGCAGCAGTGCTGGTTGCCTCCTGATTTCTTCAAGTCCTAGCACAGGCTTTGGTAATGACTCCGAAATCACTGCTTGAGCAGTTCCCAGTATCACCTTGTATTTCCCAATGTTTAAGCATAGTATAGGTGAGCAGTCATTCCCTGAGCCAGAATAGCTGGCCACATTTCCCCAGAAATATTAACCAGAGAGATCTCAAATGGAAAAGAGACTTCTTCCCTGCCTGAATAAGGAGGGGTAAACTCCTACTTGCGAGATATGGAGGAAGCAAAAAGGCTAAGCAGCCCCATGAGACCACAGGAAGCTAACACAAGTAGAACATGAGCATGAACTAAGCACAACAATTTCAAAAATTTGTTGGTCTAGTAAACAGAAGCAAACCTTGATTCCATTTTCTTGCCACCATCTCCATCTAGAAATCACATAGTAGGGGCTAGAAATCAATGTTGGAACTAATGGCTGGTAGGAAGATGGTCTAGGACATACACCATCTAAGCATGTGGGTAATGTAACTAATAACAAATGTTGCATTGAGTTTCCTCTGACAAAAACAAACAAACAACAACTAAAAAAACCAGCTGGGGCAAGGCCAGTTCTGCACTACAGCTAATAGGCAAACCTATTTTCTGCAAAAGCTTTTCCAGGCTTTCATGTTTTCCAGACTGTGCTGCCCTATGCACTATGGACCAGCTCAGACCTTTCCTGTCAAAAGCTTGAACATTACACAGACAGCTACTCTCATAGAAAACTTGAGACTGCAGTATTTCAAGTCTTCCATCCTCTGTAGCTAATGTGGGATTTCTCACGTCTCAAACTGTAGCTTAAGGATGAGATAGATGAAAGCTTCCAAAACTCCCAGATGTGGGGTTACACCATTAGCTGTCACAGCTGCCCTTGTGCTTCTATGACTATAGGTTATGGATTTAGACAATGTGCACTATCTCTTAAAAAAAGAATTTGGCTCAGATTTCATTGCTTTTATATCCGAACAGATGTTACCTAAATTTGAGATTTGCTTCATGCTGGTAATCAAATCAACCAAAAAACAATAAAGCACTTCTGTATCCCCAGAGCAGTGCTGAGCTGAAAAGCCCAGATCCCTTCAAGCAATGAGGATAAAGCAGTCTTTCCGCTGGGGTTATGCAACATACGTCAGGTTTGTGTCATCATTCTCAAAATCTTGAACGTGTACCCTTGATCCCTCTATGTCTTTGCACGTTTTCACAAAGGAGCCACTTACAAGGTGAGACCTAGAAGTGCCTCCATGCCTGGCTGCCAATACCTTGCTGCCTTTCACTGTATTCATTCCATCTTATGCTGGTCTCCCTGTGCTCTGACTTGTTATGGGAGTTTTATGTCACCATTTATCTCCCAGCCCCATCTGTCTGATTCACTTCCCTTGCTTTCTCCTAGAAACACGTGGAAGGATGTACAGACCAAGGATGTGGCCTCTCCTAGGCCTAGGCTTTGGTACTAGCACGTGTCAGGCTGAGCACGTGGTGACTTCTCACTCACCCATGAATACGTTACACATTTGCCAGATGAGCAGCATATTATCACACTAGAGAACATTCTACTGCCAAAGTCAGGTATTTTGCTGCAGTTCCATTTATTTATTTTTTTAAGTAAAAAAAAAAAAAAATCTTGTCTTGAGGCTAAACAATTATTTCTTTACGCATCTTAGTTGAGCCTCTTTCACTTACAGTTCTGTCCGAAAACTTACTCCTGTTCTCAACACTGTGTTACCCATGTGCCTGGGAAATGTGACATTGTAAGCTTCTCAACTTTTAAATTTTTTCTATACTGAATACATTTTCCTTTAAAATAAATCCAGAGATGAAAGATGGCTGCTTATCTCCAAAACTTCAAGGAGTGACATAGACCATCATGTTTCTTGTTCTTTCCTGAGCCCTTGTTACCTGAAACAGATGGTAAAGGAGAGGAGTCCTGCAGGATACTTGCCCTGAGGAGAGCAATTGCCTATAGTAACAGTTGAGCAAATGTCAATTTCTGACTCATAAGACACTTCCATATTAAAAAAAAAAAAAATCTTATTTGGAGCAACTGTAACTTCTCAGACTTTCTTGCAGAATGACAGCTGAAATTTCTGGCCTGGCTGATTCTTTAATCAGCTGCGGAATTTTAAAATCCCGCTTGAAATCTTCACAGATACTTTTATTTCTATATTCTCCAATATAATCTCACATAGGGGAACAGAAGTCATGAAAACTCATACTTGGAACTTCTCTGGTAGTTAACAAAATCAGAAACATCATTAATTTCATGCTGAATATGGAAAATATGCTTGAATTAACAGGAGCTCTTATCTCTAATACAGAGCTTGTGGATATTCTTGGCCAAAATCTTTCCTTGCCCACCAAATACTTCTGGGCTATTTAAAAGAAATTGGAATGTTTCAACTTAATTTGAAACTTTTTCAGAAAATCTTTTCGAAGTTGGGATATATCTTTCACTATTATAAAACTATTATCCTTCTCTAAAAATGAGGCCAAAATATACTTCTGACTGTATGCATCATAACGTATGAATCCATCTAAAATGGCTTAAGCTTGTTCAGCGTGCACAGCTCAGCACGTCAGTCCAGGTCTTATTGATCTGGTAACCACTACTCACAAGCCCAAGTGTTTGCAATGATCCCTGTGTGCTTCTGTGGGCACAAACTTCTCACTACTAATATTAATTCAGTGATGTTAATTCACAGTGAGTCCTTTTGTCTCAATACTTGAGCAAGTGGGGACAGAAGTTAGCCCAAAACATGGTTTGTTACTGAGGTTATTTGACAACAAACATCTCTCCTCAGCGATGCCCAGATATGTGAAAACTGAGGTTCTGAAAGAGTCTGGGTTCACAAATATACCCTGTGCTTCCTCTGCAATGCAGCGTGCGGTGCAGTCTCTGTCCTTAGGAAACATCTTGTTCTTATATGTTGTTATAAGCTGCTTATCATTTTGTTATATTAATATAGCACATAACACTTTTATATTAACATGTTACTGTAATACATTAAGGGAATCACTGCATTCATTGTTAAGAAACATATAAAATATTGTTATAATATTTGACCTGCTCCACTGAGGGAAGAGCTTTGTTACTAATATCAGGAGAAGCAGATTCACATATTAGGATGAGCTGCAATGGTAGAAGAAAATGAGAATTGGAAATTGCAAATACTCTTAGTTCTTACACAAGGCAAGGTTTCAAATCATTTTGAGCAGAAGCGGTGACCAAAATCAGTTTGTAAGAATAAAGTCCAGGTGTCTGAATGTCATCTTCTTAGTGACTTCAGAAAGGAAAGAAATCCCAAGAAAGTAGAATAGCTTCCAGACAGTGAGTTAACTACTCTGTTGGAACAAGGACTAGCCATACACCAACAGAAACCAAGCCTTGAGCGTAGACAGTCTCCATCTAGGAGAAGGGCTCAAATGATAAAACCAAGAGAATTTAAGAAAGAAAAGACTGAAAAGGGCAAGAGATTGAAAAAGGCCAGACAGCTCCTGAAATAAATGGCAAAAAGACAATTGTTCTGTTAGCAATATAGGACAAGATCTTCACCTGGTATAATTTTTGTAGAAGCAGTGCAGCTAATAGTGGTGTATGGCAGCAGTAGCTGTGGTCCATGTGAATTTACTCAAACTTATATTCACGTTCAAAGTGTAATGTATCCTTTCAGTGCCATAGTTGCTGTGAAAAGGCAACATTAAATTTCATGAAGTACTTTATTTCCAGACAACCTAGTAAATTAATGCTTAACAGACAACTGGTTTTTATAATAAAGAGTATTTCTCAGCAATACAATTTCTCTGATCCATCTTCATCTTAAATGGTTTATTTTTATATTAACAAAGTAGAAAGCAATGAATTATACGGAACTTTTCACCATTCACTGGTCTTTATTACAGCAAAAATCTCTAGGATACAAGATGCATCCAACATTCAGAGCTACTAAAAGTTGTGTGGGGCCAGGAACCAAAGGAATGGATTGGTTTGAGCAGCTTTGCTTCTTCCTCACCAGCAGCTCAAAAATTCTGCACTACCTTTTACCCCGTCTTCCTGCTATCCAGCACTTCAGCTCTTTCCCCTTGCACCCAAATTCTTTAGATCACCATCTTGTTTCTCCAGGCTCGCTGGGACTGGTGGGCTGCGCAGGAATTAACCTTGCTACCCTCCAGTTTCTTGGTGACTGCATTCACAGTGCCCGAGAAGCCTGCTTCTTCCCGTAGCTCTTCTTCCAAATCTGAGGGGAAAAGCTAACGTGATAAAACAATAAATTATCATAGCAAAGGATAAATGACCTTACAGAACGAATTCTGGCTTTTCTGCAAGCTTCAGAGCCTCGTGCATCCCTGCAGCTGAGAGTTTCCGGTTGATATTCCTGTATCTGCATTGCAGGAGGTTGCGGTAAGTTGTCCTCAGGTCCCGATTGAAGAAGGCATATATAAAAGGGTTAATGAGGGAGTTTGCATAACCCAGCCATAGAAAGGTTCTCTCCACCCACAGTGGGATACAGCTGCATGCTGTACCACAGATAAAGGGCCTGGCGGTCGAGAGGAGGAAAAACGGCAGCCAGCACACAGTGAAGGCCCCAACAATAATTCCAAGCGTGGTGGCAGCTTTCTGCTCTCTCTTAAAGATGGAAATGTTTTTCTTGTCGTTCTTCAGGAGTCGTGAAAAATTAGCACATTCTTCAGATTCCTTGTGCAGTTTTACAGCTCCATTCATAGAAATTCCTTCCGCTTCTTCTGGCCGGGGAAATCCAGCAAACTTGTGTTTGGCTGCGCTCCTCTTAGCAGCCTTGTAAATCTGATAGTACATGAAAAGCATCACTGACATCGGGATATAAAATGCAACCGCTGTGGAGTAAATCGTGTAGCCGAAGTCCTGACTGATCAAACAGACCTTTTCATCATTTACATTCTGGGCCCAACCAAAGAGCGGGGGTATGGTGATCGAGGCAGACAAGAGCCATACACACAGGATCATTTTGGCCATGCACTTCCCATTCTGCCTCACGGGGTACGTGAGAGGTCTTGTTATGCCCAGGTACCTACAACGACAGCGCAGAGTTATTACACAGGGCAGTGGTTAACTGCTAAACGTTATTTCACAGAGCCTGCCATTACATAAGATATCTTTGGCTAAGTTTTCTATTTTACATTTTTCAATGCACACATTTCAAACCTCTGAGTTCACACATGTCTTTCACTGTAAGTGAAAGTTCTGGTATTCTGTATAAAAGTTCTTCTTTTCTAGAGGGAAATGTCTAGCCCTGAGGGACTGGCATTTTAGAGCATTTATACAGTCTTCGTACAGATGATTCATTTTTTGTGTTATTAAGGAAATTCTGAAACCCAAGTTTTATTTGGCTAACTTATAAAATCTTTGCTCCACAAAGTAGATAGCATATTTTTGAGTGAATGCTGAAGTTAAAAGAAGCAGGCATTCATCTTAATCTTCATTCACCTTGCGTATTCATTAGTTGTGAAGATCTCTGCCTCTAAACTGAGATGATGAGTTGTCTTTCTCACCATCATGTTTCAGAAAGGAATTACAAGTTGTAGACTTATGTCAAGAACAGATTATTTCAATACTACAACCATTCTTTATATAATCATTTAATTAGAAATTATATTTAATGTTCTAACTTCTACTGAACAAAATAACAATCTACCACAGTCACAGTTCAGGAAGACCAGAGGAAAAAAACATAGTTTTTCAGAAGCTAAGTTTAGAATGGTAAATAATTATAAACAGACAAGAAACATGTTTACAGGGTGTCAAGTTTTCATAGAAAAGAGTCTGCTGACAACTTCCACATTTCCTAAGCTGTGAGAGCTTAAACCATGTACTTTTTTTCTATGATTTTTTTTTAATCCCTGTTGCCTTTGTAGATGGACAGCAATATCCTAAGCATGTTTACTTGCAGCTACAGAAGGTATCTTTATCTCCTCCCTAATGATGGGATCTTTGGGATCTTTCTCTTAGATGGAATTGGGTGCTTGTTTTTTGTTTGTTTGTTTGTTGTTTTTCCCCACTCCCTCCACCTAACATTTATACTTAGAATCTTGGTTTCTGCTCAGCTGGAGCTTAATTATGAATTTCCATTAACTTCTCAAATAGTTATTTTCCTCCTTCCCCCACAGAAGGGAAGAATTTTAAGAAAAAAAAAATGAATTCACTTCACTACTCGTAAAAGAAAGGGTTTCACATCAGGTTTCAGAACATGGTTTTGGTTTCAAGAGGTACCAGTGTTTAGTTACACAGTGAAGGTTTTGGAAGGTTACAAAGAAGAAATATAATGTTCTGAGTATAAATATTTCTGAGCAGTTTTTCTATCTTTATTCACCTTGCAAATCAAATACGAGCATTTCCCTAGCTCTGCAGAATGCTGCGTTGTTGATTTTACTGCAATGCAGTAAATTATGGTCAGTGCTGCTGCTTTATACAAGAACCTAGGTATGCTACGGTTTTGGAAGGAAAAGGATGCATCATTTCATCATCTGCTCTGATGAGTAACAACAATCCCTCTCGACAATGTCACTGATGTGTACGTTACTGGCAAGTTTTATACAAAGAACAGAAAATTTTACTGTGTCCTATTCCTGACAACAAGCACAAGCACATTCCAGCAGTACAGTATCACGCCAACAAAGCTGTGCTTGGTGGTGCTGTGAGCTAGGAGTATTAAAATTGGCTGGAATTAAAGCAGTAGGTTTTGTGAACATTGATCATGGTGCTAAAAAAAAGGTTGGTTTTGTTCACATCAGCATAAGAACACAACCATCACCCCAGTGCCAGTGGCCTGGTCATGCTGTAGATGCCATGGAGAATTTTATTTTATACAGTCACAGCTAAAACACTTTGCACCTCTTAGGAGTGAGACTTTTCCAAGGTGGTCCAAGATGTAGAAGAGCAGAGTGAATGGGGTGAAGTCCTGGAGTTCAGCTACCTAAGGGACAGATGGGAGTGCTTTAAGTAACGTCACTGCAGCAAGGGTAAGAGATGGCAGCAGCCCCTCTGAGACAGCGGTGGCACACCCTTAAAATTTGTCTGAGCACAGTGTGACTCAGCTACACAAGAGTTAAGCACATCCTTTGGACAGAAAGCTTATGTGTCACTTATGGTGCATTGCTTAAAAAATAATCTTTAAAAGTTGGCCCATCTTCCTGAGGTATGTATTCTTCTAGCTATTACACAATCAGCTATTAAACATAACACAATTACGAGGTAAGGCTTATTATTTAGCCAAAATAGTTACACTAGATTTCTGTAAAAATCAGATCTGTAGGCTGCACACATTGAATGCCTACTGATGCATTCTGATGCATCAGAATATAACAAAAAGAATTCATGAAATTCAGAAGTATACTGGAAAGATTTAAAATTCATTAGTTTTGCCCTGGCACCACTTTTTTGGAAGCTATCTGAGCTTCAAAAATGCTATTTGAAATTAAAATACATTAATTAACACAAAAATACACCAGCATCCTTTCTGCCTTATCCGTTTTGCTAAATGTGGTATGATAGAAATTAAAGTCAGCAGGCATAAATGAAGGAACATTCTTTACCTTTTCATCTCTGTATGAAGTCCATTACCCTTGAAAACTTACTTGCAACTTCAAAATGATGTAAATCACTACTGTTGTGTAATACACGAGAGAGTGTCCAAGACTTAATACATTCATGAGCTTCAAAAGTATTATGTCTAATTCATTGCAAAAAATAATACTTTTTAATGCTCAATTTTTAACTACTACCTTCCAAAAATGACAAAATGTAAATCAGCTGAACTTACCATAATGTTCCAAAAATACACAGCACCTTGAGGCGTTACTGCTGGGAAAGAATGAAATCAAATTCCCTAAAAAGCCCATTTAATGTATCTCAGCCATCCACACAAGAAATATGCGTCCTGGACTTGCTATTCTGAGTCTTGTTTTTCTTCCATGCCACAGATGTTCATTTTGATCTTGGCATGAAAGAAATCACACGTCGTTTTTTCAGCTGCAAGAAAAGGTCAATGCTCTTTCCTGTTCTTCCTCCTTTGACTTCTTGAATACACAGTTCTGCCAGACAGGGCTTCTTTACCATCCTGCCACATTACACCCAGCACAGTGGGGACTAAATCTAGGTTACTCCCCAGAAGCTCACAGTTGCAGGCACCTGGCCCTTACCTCTCACTCTGGCCTGACCAATGCTGCATGCAATGCCCCAAAGTGATGCATTCTGTCCCAGACCGCTGTCAGATAACTGTTGCAAGCACGACCCATGATCTGGTCACAGTTCTGCTCCCATTCCAGAAGGAAAGGCTGAGGGAGTGGCAGGAAATCAGCAGAGACAACCTGCTGCTGGTATCTAGCAGATACAGCAACAGAAGGATTATGGGGACTTTTCCTGTATCACATCACTGAAATCTGGAAGACAAGCCCTTGCTCAAACAGCCGAGAGTA
>VXAV01006116.1:79730-100708 GCA_013399715.1 Alectura lathami | reverse complement strand
TTTTCCTCTGTTACAGTAGCACAGAGAAACTTGCAGAAATTTGCTGGCCAAGGAGCCGGCCTTGAGCAGAGTTGTTGAAATGTGCAGGGAATGGGGAAGGGATTCGCTTGCCTTGCCAGACGGAAGGTGTGTATAGCCACGGTCCTTCACCTCCTGTGGTTTGGTAGCTGAATGTTACTTACTTCACCCAGAGTAGTGGGCTGAACAGCTGCTTTCTCCTTTACCCGAGGATATAATGTTTTGCCTTTGAGTTCTCATTTGCTAGCAGTACTTTTCTTGTCTGCTCTTATCTCTCTTTCCTTTCTTACCCGTTGCCAAACTGGAATCCAGTTACCTTTGAATCAGCCAGACCATGTCTCCAATATGCAGCAGTGAACCACAATCCTGCAGGGATGGGTTCAAGATGGCAAAGCTGCTCTGGGAGCTTTTCTGAGTCTGGAAGACAGGCATTGGTTGTTACAGCTCAGAGCAGCAGACTTAAATTTTCCCAGTGAACTCTCACAGTCAGCACCAATGAAACTCAAAAGCACCCTTGGGATCTGTAGTACAGTCATCTTAAAGGTGAGCTGCACAGAAGGAAACGTCCTAGGCTCTGCGCTGTTAAGTCACTTTGATGTATGTATTACTTCTGCTTCTGGCTTTCCCTGTGCTCAGGCAGAGTTGTCTGTCCCATCGTTTCCTCCTCGAGGAAACCTTGGGCACAGTGTGAGCAGTGCAGTCATTTCCATACAAATAGCTCTTATGGTTTGAGTTCCAGCTGTGCACTGAGCATTTTCTTCCAATGTCTGCCCTGCTCTTTGTGCTGAGGAGGCAGCAGGACAAGCGAANACTTTTACTGCCTCAGTTCCAGTTCTCATTTCCACCCACTCAATCAGGAATTCCCAAGGCCTTTATTTGATATATATTTAAAAAAAAAAAAAAGTGTGTGGAATTTTTTGCTGCTACAGAGTTTCCAACTGCGCTAAACAGTGTTCCCCTGAGTGAGTATCTTGGAGGTTTAACATTAGAAGAGCGCTGGCAGCTGAGCTGCGATACTTGCCATGCATGCTTTCCTCAGTATAACGCTCAGCATATGTCCTGTGCCTGACTGCTGTTGAGGGGCAATAAGGACACATGCATGGCTCCCTGTCCCTTTCAGCAGCTGTAGCTAAAGGGGGCAGTACTTAACACAGTGTGTGCAGCTCGGCATTTCTTCTTTACCCTTAAAGTCCCTTTAAAATCTGCTGTAAGATGTACAGGTTCATGTGTGCTTGCTTAATACCTTTACTGAGATTCACACTGCTTAGCCATAGCCCTCGAAATGTGCAGTGCTTGTTCGGCTCAGATCTCTCTGTGAGGGGTTTGTAAGGACAGGGGAAGGCTTGTCCCTGTGGCCCCCTCTCTGCAGGGGATGGGGAGGTAGCTTGGGCTTATTCATGTTCCTGAACTGATGGTCATACCCAGCTGGAGTTCTCTTCATCTGGGGGCATCAGGTGCTCTGACAGTTAGTTGGCTGTCAGCCTGAACTTAGCTGATGCTCATGAAGGCTTTGCTGCTTGCAGTTTTTCCATTTCTTGATACTGTCTGACAGATGAATGTTTATTCTCTTTTGTTTTCCAGAACATCGTTATATCTAGTGCAGCTGAAAGAGTAAGTCCTGTATTTCTGTTGAAGTGAAAACAATTTGAGCTTTTATATGCAGCTGAAAACACAACTGTAATTATATATAATAAACATATTAAAAAATGTAGTTTAAGTCGGCCCTTGTGTGTTTTTAATCACTCTTTTACCAAATAATTGTTTCTTTGTCTGTTTTGCTTTGTTTTTGTTGCTATGGTATTTTTCATGTCAGTTTTCTCACAGATAGGGACTCTGTTTTCTGAAATAATGTATTTTCTTGATTGTTCTAGTGCATCTTCTGCAGCTTGCTATTATGTAGCATTTAATCCTGCCTTCCTGACTGGCTGCTTCTCCAAATAGCCCTATCCTACCTGCTCACACTGCCAGCCCCTGAGGGACAGCATACACTCATTCAAACCTTCTTTGTTTTGTTCTAGCCTCTAGAACTGCGAGGTCCTTACGACGTGGCTAATCTGTATCCTTTTTCCAAGTCAAAAGATGGCAATTAATAGTAAATGTGAATGTTCAAATTGGTTTTGAAATTTTCCATCCTTTACACCCCTTGAACTTCACACAGCGATGGTTGTTGGTGACTAATTCAATGAATCAGGGCTCTGTGTGGGTGTGGAAGGAGCAACAGATCTTGGTCGTGGAGTTACATGAGCTGTAAATAGTCATGTTTGAGTACAGCTGCAGACATATTTTGTGTTGTGATATGTATTGATATTTGTGTTAGGCATAAGTGAAGAAATGAATAAAAAATGTAACTGTAGATATTTGAGTAAAAAACTTTAAAGTCAATGGATACTGTGGACCAAACCAGAAATTACTTGAGATCTCTAAGGCACTAAATCTTTTGTAGAATAAGCTATAAAATCATGTTAATTTTGAGAAAGAAAAAGTTCTTATCTGAGTACTAGTTACTTGTGTTCTTAATTTATGAGTCCTTAGTTCCATACCTACTGTTGAATAAGGGATTGTGTTCTCAACAGAGAGCATCTTTCTGTCTTCAGGAATTCAGATGCATTTTTACTCCTCCCTGCCCCCAGGCGTGTGTCTGGACTGTCCCTCAAAGGGGAGGTGTGCTCTCTGAATCGTGAGAACCATGTGGGAGGGTGTGCGAGCTGGAAGGATTTTACGTGTAAGGTTTCCTTCCCTCTTAAAAAGAGCAGTGAGGCTCAACCTAAATTAACATACCTAATTTGGTGCCATCCCTATTCAAGGTGGCTGGGAATTTTTCAGCATAATGCTTTTGTATCAGACAGTGCCCTTTCCCACAAAGCTGAAGTTTTCAGTGAGGTAGCTTTTATTTGATTATGCTTTTTTTTTTTTTAATGTTCCTCTGTTTGAGACTTTTTGTTTTCAAATGACAGCTGCTTGTCTGGAAAAATCAATGCTGATGGGAGCCTTCCAGGAGGGCTCCTGGGGAACTGCAGCCAAGAGAATTGGGTGCCTCTGGGTAACCTTATGCGAAATGTCACTTTGAGTTACAGCATTGCTAATTCCCAATTATTTGTGGAGTAAGCAAACCTGTCATACAAGTGGGCTTCCCTGTCCTTTTTATTCCTTTGTGTATTTTGATCCTGAACAAAGGTGACAGAGGTTTGCTGTTTGGCCTGTCAGAAAGCGAAGCCAAGGCAGCCGTGTCCACCAACTGCAGAGCCACCATGCTTCATGGAGGTAGGTGAAAAGCACATGCAAACCTAAGCAATACTTGCATTTGTTACGGTAAGTTCATGTCAGTGCATGTTATCCAAAAGGTCAGAGACTTTAGAGGGCATGTCAGCTTGGGGTTTGAACTCTCTTGGTCAGTGCATGAAAAGGAACTTGTGTGGCATAGGTTTTTTTATTTTTTCTTGATGCCATGCTGGCTGAATTGATGGTGCTGTCTCCACTGGAGTACTCACCTAACCACATTAAAAAGACTCAGAAATTGCTTAGCCAAAACACAGATCTGCCTGCTAAGCTGCGTTTTGAAAATACCATTTGTTTTGGAAAGGGTTGAAAGCTGATCTCCGTGACAGCAGCAGAAGCCATGTCACTGACTTCGAAACACAAACATCCCAATTTTCTTGCATTTACCTGCTTGCAGCATGACTGCAGAAGCAATCTTCGCAGTGTTTCTGATGCTTCATTATGTGCTCTGACTCACTTTCAGCACAAAACAGTTCTGACTTGATGCAAAACCTGAAGTCCCATGTGCTTGCTGCTTAAGGGGAAATGTTTCCTATTGCGTACCGTGACTTGAAGTGTTTTGGCAAAACAAAACTTGCTTCCTCAAGCTCACACCAGAGGATGTTCATGGTAGCTTTCTTCTTTTATGGTTGCCCATTTTAATATTAGGAAAGTGGATATTTAGGTTTGGGCCCTCCTGCAGAAATTGGAGTTGTATTGAGTCCTGGTGTCAGTGTGCCAAAGAAATACCTGTTTGTGTTCTTGCAGTCGATTTAGACCCTTGCTTTGCTCAATGGCCCTGATACCTCCTTCTCTAATCCCACTTTCACATGCTTATTCGTTGGTTCTCAGTGTTTCTTATTTTTGTTGTTTAGTCTGGTAATTGAATTTTGTTACTGAGTAGTTGCATCTAGCTGTTAATTTCTGCTTCTGCCAGGATTTGTTGAATAGGTAGGTTCTTGTCTTCTTAATGACCTGAGTTGCTCTAAATTGCAAATACACAGTAGAATTTGGTTTCCATCTGTTGCTTCAGTAGAAGATTGAATGTGCTGTAATTCACAGCAAGTAGCTTTGATCTCTTCAAGAGTGCATTTCTATGAACAGGATCATCTAGCCTGCTACTCATCTACTTAGTGACAGTGTGTTGGAAGAGATTTTGTCAAGTTTGTGTGGTATTTCTCAAGACCTTCATCTTTCTTAGCTGTGAAGTTGAAAAGTAGATATCATTTCCCTGTGCCCCAAAGGACATTAGGCCAGAATAAGTCAGTATATTTTGGCAAGGTTCTTGCAGAGCCATGTTGCTAACGAGTATTGGTTAGTAGCCTTGTCTACTTGAAATCTTCAATTTTTGCAGAGAAGCATCCCACTGGTAGTTCTGAAATTGGATTGGGTTCACTAGGTGTTTGGCAAATGTATGAGGAGTTTGATAATTTCACACAGTAGCATTTCATGGTAATGCTGTGGGTTCTGTGAATAAAATTTGATTAAATGCCATGAGGCCACTGACTTGGTATGTGTATGTGAGCTTCTGCCAACATAGCTGTGCCACCGTGGTCTTTTTAAGAATACAGGGATATGTGAATTTTCTTTTTTTCTTTAAGAGCTGTATGTTTTACTCAGAAATACAGAAATGCTTTTCTGACATTCATTCAAGAATGTATCTTTTTGTGGGTGTGCAGCTAACAAAGCCTGGCTTCGTATGGTTTTGTGTGCAGCCCACCCCAATCCCTGCCGACTTCAGTTTGCCCTCATGCTTGCTGTAATTCTGCACCCACCCTCAGATTTCTCACCTGAGTTTCCCCACTCTGTAACCCAGTGTATCCCCAGGTCCTGCCCGTGCAGGTTGCTTGCCTGCTGTGTGTGCTGAGTGGCCGACTGGTAAGCATGCTGAATTGCGCTTTAGGGCATGAGCACTTGCAGTGAGCATGCATTAAATGCTTTAGTGTCATTTTATTTGAGGTACTACAGCTTCTGCTTGTATATTCCAGAAACTCGGAAGAGTGCATGCGGGGTGGTGTACACGGTGAAGAAGCCTCGCAAAGTTGAGGAAGAAGAAACAGTGCCAGCCTGCAAAAAGGCTAAGACTCAAGCTTGAGGACTGGGCCAGTTGTCAATGGGAACCTCCATGCAATCTTCACGCAGTGCTGAGTCTTCCCCCACCCTCCAGCCGGCTTGGTTCCTCACTGACTGATTTATTTAGCCCGGAGAAGAATTATTCTTCTGGTTTTCAAGTGAGGAATGCTGTGGGAATGGGACTGCTGAGTGGTAGTTTACCACATCTGGAAGGTCATCCTGTTGCTGGGCTTCTGGCCAAGGTCGGGAGGGCATCTCTCCACCCTGTCCCAGATCTGCAGTCTAGCTCCTGCAGTATCTGAAGTTTTAAAATATGTCTCTTTACTAAACCTTACAACCATAACTCAGTGAAGTTTACTTTATATGGCCTGGGAGAATAATTGTGCAGTAAAAAAAGATCGGCTTTGTGTTTGTGTTTTGTGATCAATAACTATAAAGATCCCAGCATCGGTCACTTGCTAGAAGAAATCTTGAGTTTCTATTACAGTAGCGCTAACTGACCCAGTCTGCTACACACACATCCCAAAGGTCATCCCCATCCTGTAGCACTTGAAACCAAACAGTAACGTGAGACAGTTGCCACTGATGGAAAGGAAGAGCTCAAGGTTATGCTGAATGTGTGCTCAGCATGGTATGCTGCAGTTGCAGTGTAACAGCTGTCTCACCTAGGCCTGAGCAGTCTCCACATCATGTAACTTTTACTGCATTGTGTCCTTTCTTTGTGTCCTGGTCTGGCAGTGTTGCCTATGAGAAGGTTCATTTTGCTGCCTCCTACTTTTCCGTTTTCCTTCCTTTTACTGCTTCAGTAAAACTAATCTGGCTGCCAAAAAAGCAATCATAACAGATTTTTAATCAGTGAAGCACTGTTAGAGCTCTTCCAAATGTTGTCTGAAGTTTGTCTTTGGATTAAACCAATAAAAAAATTATGTAAGATACCGTACTTAAGGTACTCTTGATCCAGCTTTACTCTGAATATTTGAATTCTGTATTTTTATCTGACAACAAGCTGAGAGGTACAAGCTATAACAACAAGCTATAACATGTAAAATACTGCGGAAATCTTGCATTGGATTGCCTCTGAGCTCTTAGTAACTGGATTAAGAGTGAGAGCAAAGTTCTCAGTAGGCTAACGGTTCTGTAAAATGCTGGTGTAAGTCACAAAGCTTTTGCTTCATTCAACAAGTAATGAAATATTTTTTCCTTTGTTTTTATTTTGCATGTTGACTTCATGATGAGTCTTTTATTACTGGTATTGAGATGTAATATGTACAGTGGTTTCTCATTTATGGACTTGCCTCCAAGATGAGGCTCTAACAAAACGAAGTAGTGGAAATGTGCCTGTCTGGTGCATCTTTGAGTTACACATTATTGTGGCCACCCTTGAGCATGAGGGAAGTTGTTTTGTAACTAGCATATGGAAAGAGGCTTTTGAATGCTAGATATCCTACTTGTTACTTGTCTGACCTAATTTAAATATATTGTCAGCATGTTTGCCCTTTAAGTGGATACAGTGCTTCAGGAGCTGATTAGAAGTTTCGTTTTCCACTGGTGCCTGAACAATTGAACTGCTTCTCAGTTATGAAGATACTCAAAATGAGTTAGCCAGCACTGATGTCATTTCTCTTTCCTGCAAGATATGCTCCCAATGTCCAGATGATTGTACAGAAACAAGTACTGAAGTAGTAGCTTGCAGAGGAGGACAGCAAGCAGAGACATGCCGTGGCTCTTATGGAGATGAGCATGTTCTCAAATAAAACCTTCGGTTTTCAAGGTGACACCAGTTACGGTGCTTGTGTGTGAAAGGTCTCATTTGTCTATTCTGTATGCAACCAGGTATCCTAGACTGAAACAACAGATATAGACATTTTTTTTCTGCTTACTCCTCTGTGGGGTTTCTGTAAATTTGTTTCCTTCCCAAAATTGGCACTCCAGTAGCAAATACTCATTGCTGTCCACTCCTGCCCCTGCCTCATTGCCCAGGACTTTGTTTTGGCCAGACTATAAAGTCTGCTGGCTAGAAGTGAACTTCACTGAGTGGTGAATCTTTGTGGGAGCCTGTGGCATGTTTCAGTGGGAGGCTGCTCCATGGGACGTTAGAATTTTAACTGAACACGGCATGTAGAGTCCCAGTGAAACTGCACAAAGATGTCTCTGCTGGTGGTACTGTTAAGATTGTTCTGCCTCTGTGAAAGTGAAGAGAGAGAGACCTTTCTTTCCTAGCAGGATTCCACATCTTCCTTGGCTTGGACAGTTGGAGCTGTCTATGTGCTCCATATAGTAAGTACTAACTTCCTGAGAAACTGGGATTTTAAATCAAACTCAGTAATCAAGCTGTAGCTTTGTATCTTATTGGCTGCTCAAGCTCAAGTACTGGCTTTTTGCTTCTGTGTATGTGTTTCTGAGTAATGAAAAAAAGTAAGAGGCAGCATTTATCTAACAGTGGCAGGAAGGTAGCTCAAAAGCTGGCAGCTTTAGGCACTCAGACATTGTTTTGAGTATTCATGAATTTTACAGAGGCCAAGAGATGAACTTCAATGAGAGAGAGAGCTTCCTGGTGCATGCTCACTTCTCAATAATACTCTTGCAAGTACAAAGAACCACTCTGTTTATTTAATCTGAAATCAATCAGTACAAAATGTACAGAAAAAGCAGTACAAATTTACAAATATACATAATCTGGTTTTACGTTCTTCAGTTGTCAGGCTTTGTAGTAGTCCACCTTTAAAAAGTTCACATTCCCAATACTGTCTCCTCTCACCTTCATCACGTTGCATCTGAATTCCGCAGTCCATACGGCTGCATGATGGTGCTCTGTCCTTAAGCTCCATCAACCACAGCTGCCAAACCACGTATAAACCCCATTACTCAACTATTCCTTTAAATCCACTTGGCGTCTCAGCAGACCTTCTTCCATTGCTCTCTCTGTTCCACATACCACCACCCATTTAACATATTTTCCTGATAGTGAGTATTTGGCAGAGGCAAGACACCAGTTGCAAGTATTAGCTATTTAGAGCTCTGAGAAGGCTTGGTGGAAGTGGCTAATGTTGGTAATACTGCCATCTAAGAGAAAAGGGCTCGTGTTGCTGATAAAGATTGCACTATAATTTAAAACTCTTAAAAAAAAAAACTGAGAATCATTAAAAATTAGGTTTTAAATAAATAAATAATAAATAGGAATAAATAAAGCTATTTTAAAGCCAGTGGGAACTTAACACTCAGTCTTCCCTCTAAAATAATTTCTCTGCATATTTTGTGGTTTTCAGTGAAGGCATTTCAAATAACCTAGTACAATAGGGATCTTCAATAAATATGCTATGTTCAAGGCTGTTTTCCTCCAGGTTCATGTGAAGCGTTTAAAAGCAGCAAAAAGAGAGCAGTGTAGTTTTTGTCTCTTCAAAATTTGTTTAGATGGACACTCTTGTAGGAATTGTCCTTCAGGTTGTTGAATAACTCCTTGGTGCCATTCTGCCACTGAAGAACAAGGTCCATAGGGGTTTTCCCTTCCTGGTTAAAATAAGCAGAGGAAGCAAGCCAGTGAATACTAAGTACTTTTTTCTTCCCTAAATATCTGTACAGCGCATCTGTGGTGCGAGACCCTTTTGCATGCGTGGGATCAGATGTACTCTTGTCTCTGAGATCAGAGTCCTTTTGCTCTCCTGATCTGTTCCCACTCTGTTCAGCCTCCTGATGAAACCACCCTGTGTTTGAGTGGGCCCAAGCCGTGTTAGCAAATACTGTGACTAGCAGAGCATGCCAGTTTCTTTCGATCCAGTCTAAACTGATTAGAAATGCATTTAGATGGAACCTCAATAAGCTGCTCTTCTGTTTGAGAACTCAAGAGTTTGTGCTGGTTTAATTAGGTAATGAACAATATCTGGATTAATCAGGAGCAACTTTTGTGTGCAGACAAAGCCTGAGAGAGCAGGTCTTTTCCCTTCTGGTCTGTGTTTTTTCTGATTTTCATACTCTGGTGAGGGAAAATGCCAGGAGCAGCCTTGCTTTGGAGAACTTGGGCAGAGTAGGGGGAGTGCAAGTGGTGGCAGTGGCTGATTTCTTCCTGGCTCCCTCTGGTTATGTCTGGTATTTTGATGTAGTCACAGAGCTCCAGCAGTGCTCCAGCTGCTGGTCAGGTGGCAATCAGCAGAAAATCAGGTGTTGGCTTCTGAATTTGAAGCCAACACTGGGCGTGATGGAGAGGAGATCTCTGTTCATCTGGGCTCTCATTGTCTCGGTGGTTGGAGCCCAGAAGCAGTGCAGACAGTAACTATCTGTATGCTTGGATCTTTTTAGTATATGATATGCGTAATTAAAATAAGATGTGGTGGTGGTTTAAGTTGCAGCTGATAGGTTCTGGGTTTAGTAAAGGTACTGCTTTTTTCTCTGCTCCCCCAAGTTACACTTTCCCTGTGTCAGCTCTGCTTTAATTAACTCTGCAATGATCTAATTAAGTCTGTTCACAGTAGTCTCTTCTGGCCTCGAAACCCGTGAAACTGCTCTGAAGGAAAAGTTTTGTAAAGCATTTTGAATTACTTACGCAGTTCTTAACGGTTAGATCCGCCCCGTAGAGAATCAGAAGCCGGACCATTTTGTAGCGGTTCAGCCTGACGGCGTCATGCATCGGCGTGTCGCCTTCCTAGGGGGCGAGACGTGTGTCCGTCAGTGCCGCGGACCGGGCCGCACCACATCACCAGGGGTATTGGCAGGGAAGTGGAGCCGTAGACACCGACCGCAGCTTGATGCTGCAGGTGAGGAGCTAGTGGGACTTACTCTGTCTCTGGCGTTGAGGTCTGCCTCGCAGGCAATGAGGTGCTCCGCGCAGTCGTACTGCCCTGTTCTCACAGCTACGTGCAGAGGGGTGCTGAGCAGCTGAGCGGGGAGGAAGCGGTCAGTGGCGCAGAGCAAGGAAAAGGCGTTCAAGAACGACCGCCAAAGATGATCTGCCTGAGGAAGGGTCAGCTTGCTGCCTCTAAACAGTGGCTGAACCCCCGAAGAACATACCTTGTCTCTCGCATTTCTGTTTATGCCTTTGTCCAGCAAGAATTTCACAACATCCAGGTTTCCCCCCCGGCATGCCCAGTGCAGGGCAGTGGAATGAAGCTATGACAGGAAAAACAAAAGTAATTTAATTCACCATATTACAGAAAAAGAAGAAACTCAGCTAATTTGATCAAATTTCTAAATGAATTCAAAATCATTCTTCATGCAATTTACTTTTTTAATTTTACTTTTCATGTACTTGTTGCACTGGGCTTTTGATAGATGCATGGGACTGTGCTGTCTCCAGCACCTGCTCGCAGCCCGATGTAGTAGCCTGACTTCAGCTATCCTGCCCTACTTTAGGCTTCACGGTACGTGGCAATCTACTGGCCAGCATGCTTCTCCACTTCTGTGTTTTCCAGTAACTATTTTGACCAAGCGAGGCAGACGCCCCCTTCTGAAGCCTCTGCTCAGCAGTGTTATTTTAAGGATAAACTTAAAAAGCACTGTACAGCTTTTTTGTACTCCTCTCTTGTGTGTGTTTGTTTTAGCAGTTACAAAACGAGTGATTTTGTCAAAATACAAGTTGATGGACATACCATGTCTTTCAGTTCAAGCTGGGCTCCGGCTTCCACCAACTTCTTGACCACCTCTAGATGTCCTTCAGAGCATGCCCTGTGCAGTGCAGTGCGCTTGTACTGTCAATTAAAACAGTGCAAACTCAGATATCAAATATGGCACAAAGAGATCTCTTTAAATCTTTTTCTGGCATCCTCCCTGGAATGATGGCAAATCCATAATTTATGCCGAGTCATTTTCAAGAGTTAATACTTTCGAGACCTGATATCTGCTAAATTTTAATAGCATCCTAATAGGAGAGAGCTGCCCACCCGGCATTTCAAAGGGTGTGAGAAATATCTACAGTGTGGCATTCAAATTTAAAACGATGCCTTCTGAGTTCCTCCATCCAACAAATTATGCCATATTTTGCAAATGCATCTTATGCATTATGAAGGCAGCACAGCTTGTTTTTGTAGTTCTGCAGACAAAATTCTTGTCTGTTCCTCTGTTGCATTAGAAGATTGCTTCTTACAGAAATTCAGGGTCTCCTGGTCACTAACAGCTTTCCTTGAAATTTAAGGATTCTTTTGAGGTAATATTGCTTAGTAGGTTCCTAGAGGCCCCTTTATCACTAGAAAACATAATAGGTCAAACTCTCAGAATCTATTTACTCCCACTCCACCCCCCACATTTTTTCCCCTCAAAAGTGTGGATACTGCAAAGCCCTGTGGTAAACAACCTTTCTTCTGTAGCAGGCAGTGAAGTAAGAAGGAAGAGCGTACCTCATCACAAACATTTGGATCCCCTTTGTCTGACAAGTATTTTTCAATTACTGGCAACTTATTCTCCAATGCAGCTCTGAAGAACATGGGTATATCCACTGGCCCTGTCTGATGGAGAGAAATACACAGTGGGTAAATGTGGGTGGCACAAAACCCCATCAGTCCTGTCCCAGGGGAACTTAACAGCGAACTTACAATAACTTCTGGTTCGGGTTCTTTTAAAATGGGAGTTTTCACTTTCCTGCATTTCTTCTTCTTCTTCAGCTGAATGATTTTTTCAAGGTCCTCCAAGCTTTCAAGTTTTGATCTCTCCTCTAGTTTTTTCTTCTTTAGCTGAAACAAATGAGGGGAGGCAATAGGTTGAGCTGGGTATGAAGACCTCTTCCCTCCAGAGTGGCAGGGCAGTGGGTTCTATCATTCAGTCGAATCCAGTTCAGATGGAGTGAATTTTGAAATAAGTTGTCGGTTGTTGTTTTGTTTTGCTGTGGTTTGTTGTTGTTGTTTTCTTTCTTTCTTTCTTGTTTTGATGTTAGGGCCATTAGAGTAAGTTACTAAGGGTATACAAAATTCTGCATAATTTATAGTTTTTTTTTTTTTTTCCCATACACTGTTGCGTCTTTTCCTAAATACTTTTTTCAGACGAGTGTTGTGGGATATCATGAGTTGTATGGTCTGTGTTAGGCCAGGAGTCCAAAAGCACTGCAGACCCTCCTGGGCCAACAATTTAAGAAATCTGCAGCTTATGAGGGCTGGGAGACCCCTACAGTTTTAACTGGCTTCCACCAGGTGTTTTGCCTTCAACCACTTTTACGATGCAGCCACTGATTTATTGAAATTTAATCCTCATTGATAAAAACGATACCCTTAAGTGCAAGGTTTATACCAAGTTTAGAATTTTGGTAAGTAAGTGTTACATTTTGGTAAACTACAAAGAATGTCCTCAGTGTCCTGCGGCCCTGTCACATGATATATATGTATGTTTCTTCAACTAAGTTCTTATTCAAGTTATGTCCATCTCTTTTTGTTCCTTGTATTTGGAGTTAATCATTGACTTATTGGAAAACATTTTGTTGGCTGAATAAGCTGTGGAAATCCACTGGGAATCCAAAAAAAATCTTAGGACATTGTTTGTGGTTGTTTTGGATAGAGGAACTTAAAAAAAAAAAAAAAAGTCTGTAGCAAGTAATGATCTCCTAGTTGAAGGTGAAGGTCAATAGCTGGATGAATTTTAATATCTTTGAGGTTCACCTTTCAACCTTTCTTTTTTTCAGATAAAAGTCTAGTGCCCCCTGCTAGTTAAACTTTTTCATTCCCTAATTACTTATTGTTTTTTAGGCCAGTTGGTGGTTAATTAACCACATAATGTAATATGTTACAGCCACAGTTTTTTGGAAGAATAAAAAACATCGGTTCTTAGGGCTATGGGGAGAATTGTCATGCTGCAGGAATACAAAATGATACTTTTTTGTAAACCAGTATCACTTCCATTTGTAATTTTTTCCCAAATGTGCTAGTAAGTGCCATGCAAAATTTTCATAAAAATAGTATTTTTGTGATAGATATGGCTCCTGTGTTCAGAAATGTTCCCCCTGCACCTTTTCTGAGTTGGTTGTTCTTGGTGGCAGCCATCAGGTGTGCATACTGAAGGTGTCTCCCTGGCTGTGTACGTACCCCTTGCCGTCAGGTGGTGACACTAGTTGGGAAGAGCCCCCAGGGTTTTGGTCAGACATCAGAGGGGGCCAGGGGTTCTGCTTCAGAGCTGCTGCTGGCACCCATCGGCTGCAGGAGTCAGCACACCTCTGCCTCCAGTGAGTGTTAGACCAACGTCCTTTGGCAGTGACTTCCCAGGGGTTTGTTTAGCTATCCCACCATGCATGTATTTCTAATTTAGACAGGGGTAAAACTTCATGGACTGCTGAAGAAAGTGCACGCAGGATGATAAAAACCCAAGCACAAAACACAAGAGCCTACCTCTGCCTCTTGTTTTTTCTCCGTCCTATAAGCCGGATCTCTTTGGGTCGGGAGGTGTTCAGAGACTGTCTTTAGGTCATCCTGCTTCTCTAATTTTACAGCAGCTTCATACTCCCCATTTTTGAAGTCCTCAGGGAGGAAGCTGCCAGTTTCTTTATCATCAGTCTTCTTCCCAGTCACCTGCAAAGGAAACATGATATAAAATAAGCAGCAGTTTGATGGCAGCAGGCACCCCCTGGGAAGGTGGGTCAAGCAGGGACTCATTACATGTCATTGCTGTCCTGCTCTAGGAGCGTGTGGCAGACAGAACGCAGGCCTCATTCAGCCTGTGCCGGGATTAGCTGTGCGTGGATAGCTAGGGCAGGCTGGCTTGGTCTTCCACATCCCCAGAGCAAACCCCTGCTGGCATCCTCAGGGTTTGGGTTAGATCCCATGTCTGCTTCACTGGCACTCAGCTGCTGCTATGCTCACAAAAGCCATTGAATCACAAACAGCATCCTTTTTGTGCAGGGTTTTCTTGCATTTTCACTTGCCAGCATGTGTCAGACCCATCAGAAAGCTGTAAAAGGCTCTGCTGGAGGAAAGAGCCTCCCTGAGCAGGCACAAGCACCCTGTGAACAGGGGAACTGAGCAGCTAGTGTGGGAGGAGCGGCTTTCTCCCTTGGGACCTTACAGTTTTATTGAAACACATACAATGCGGTTAAATTGGGCTGCTGAGTAATTTCTAGGCTGATCTTACCCATTGCTGTCAGTACTGAAGTCCCCATTTATAGCACTTAGCAAATGAGCACGAGGTAGCTCCTGTGCTGAAGATGTGTGATGCTGTGCTGCAGCACAGCTCTGCATAGCTTTTGGAAATATTTTGGATGCTTGATTAAGTATGTTCAAAGAGATAACTTGTTACACTTAGTGGAAGCTGGAGTGAATTTTAAGAGTGGTTCCATTATGTGTGATCTGGTTTAGAAACCATTTTTTCAGAGCTTGTTCTACCATAAACAGCAGTGAGCATAGGAACTGTTAGTAATGCCTAGTGTTGGTTTAAAAGTGGAAAGAAAATGCCTTGATCTCCCTGCATTGCTACCTTTTCCCCAGTCCCTTCTGGTCTAGAATTAGTAAATGAGACTGTAAACTTACTGACTTAAAAAGTATATGTAAATATATATATAAACCAAGATCAAAGGAAAATACACAGCTAAATTTCGGTCATTCTGTACTTCTGGTGAGTTATGTTCTGATGCAAAATACAAATGGCTGTGTAGTTTTACCAGTGGTGAGCCCCTTCCCTAGCAACAATTAAAGCGGGAATATCGTAGCATAATGGATCCTACATATATACAGATTTTATAGACAAGTGCTGGTAACCTGCTCGGTCATCTCGGTGATCCACCTCTCTGCCTGGTAAAATGATGTTCTAGAAAGAAAAGCAATTGTAAAAAATGAAAGAAGGTTGCACCTACCAGCTCTTCTACCTTCATCATCATCATGTTTGCCAGTGTTTGAAGGCTGTACTCCTCTATGGATGAACTCCCAAGTGCTCAAGCGAGCTCTGCTGGGACCACCACGCTAGCTTTGCTTATATATCTTTGGGAGAGCTGTACTTGAATGAGATAATCTTCCAACCTGGGAATCCAAGTACGCCCGAGGACTTGCTGGGAGGTAGGCTCACGCTCATTCCAGACATGTTAACTTGCCAGATCTGGTGTCGAGGCCGGGTGGGGGGCGTCAGGCGGGCGAGGATGGCTGAGTCCCGCAGTCTGACCACACCGCGTATGTGCATTGGAATGAAATGTGAGCTCATCGTGCCTGTGGCCGTGACCGCATGGCTCAGCAATGCGAGTCATCCTGTGTTCCCAGTGCCCACTAGGACAGCTGTCTGTTGATATAGCATTGATATAGCATTATAACTTCATCTTTTTTTTTTTTTTTTAACTGATATTCAGATGTGTGCAAGATGCTGGGAAGGGTAAGTGACTTATGTGCAATACTTGCAGTCATATCTTCCTGATAAGGGGGTTACGACCCCTTACGTCTCGGAAAGCCATTCTATTCATTGCTATTTATTCTGGGATGGTAAACAGTTTTAGGGGAAAGGACTTTTCTCATCATGATGGCAGTCTTCTATATTTGTTGGAAGGAATTCTCTGAAGGGATTACTAACCCAGAATGATGTCTCTGGTGCTAAAAGGGCCTATGACATGGTAAGTTACAGTCAGTGTAAGGTCTCACAGCAGGAAACTTGGCATTTTTCTGGGACATTGACAGTGATTGTAAGCAGGATAATAAATTATGTCCTATTATGCCAAAATAAAAATAAAACAAATGCTGTTTGCTCAGGCAACATTTTTCATTTGTATACAAGAGAACAGAGGCACAAAAGTGACTTGTTCTTTTTTGGTGGTTAAGATGTTGTTTGCTTAGGGGGCAAGGAGTTAAGGAGTCCTTTGGAAAAAATAAAAGGACAAGCTTTTCTTGTGTCATTAATCAGAACAGCCTGGAAGCAGGAGAATGAACACCAGCAGAAAGCAATTTTACAACAGGAAGATTCCCTAATCTCTGCATTTAAAGAGTGTGGATAAACGCCAAGGAAATCAGTTCTACAATGCTCAGAGCCTCCATCCAGCAAGGCACAAGCCTGGCTGTCAGCACACGAGTAACCTGGCAGAAATCAATACAACTCAGGTGCCTCCAGTACAACATGTACAGAAGTACTTCACCGAATCAACGCCTAACTATCTTGGGTGTTGTTTATCTCATTAGCATCATTAGCATTCTGTGTTCATGACACTGACCTTTCAAGGTGTCTCTCCTCTGAGCTATCTACCGGTAATCTGAGTACATCCAAACTTGTCTTCTAGTGCCCATCATACCTATGCCCTCCCTTTCCCTGAAATGAAGCTGGACATCAGGCGGTTCCTTTACTACTCAGAATATATATGACATTAGAGGATGAGCCCCAGAACTAAAATAGAGTATGTGGCAGCTAGAGAGCCTTTCGGAACTTTTTTTTCCAAACCTAAGTAGAGTCAGGATATCATTCCTTGAGAGTGGTATGTCCTGAATCACACTGCAGGGCCTTTTCTCCCAGCAGTGTTGTGCTCCTGCTACACGTGTCTTTGACAAGAGGCAGTCTTGCTTTTCTTTTTCTTGTTTGCAAATATGCAGTAACAGGTTATCTCTGTATCGTTCTGTGACTTTTATCTGGGAGATTGTCTTAAACAGAATGGCTGCAAAGATGTCTCCTTGTTTAGAGGAAACATCACAGCAGAGAACTGACATGGGAAGAGAGATGCAGGGCTTGTTAGTGGCTTTCTTGAAGAATAAAAGCTGTGTAAGAAGCTGCAAGCTACCTCAGACTCCGTTATATTTGAATCCTGCTTTTCCTTTATTATTATTATTTTTTCTTTTTTTAAGACAGCGTAGTATATAAAAGTGAATCAGCAAAACCTAACCTAGAAGGTGTAAGTGAGCAGATCTTTCTCTGCAAATGGTAAATGAATCCAGACCCCCCACAAACTTTACAGGACACCTCAGCACTCTGAGGGGAAACACAAACTCTGAGCTGTCAGAAAAAAAAAAAAAAAAAAAAAACACATTCAGAAATTAAAGCATCTGGTACCTGCTGACTAAAGAGAACGAGGAATAATAGTGAATCTTCTTTGATGATCCTGAGTTGTTGTGTAAAAATTGTGGCATGAACAAAACCACTTTAACCAAATGCTACAATCTAAATTAACCTAATGGTAAATGTTTTTAAGCTAAATGTTATGTAAACTAGGATAATTGTTCTGAGATGGTAAAAATGCACAGATTCACATCACCTCAGACTCTAGCCTGGGTGCTTATATCTACAGATTAATATTGGAGGGCAAAGAAGTATAATGAGCTTGCAACTTTTGCTGGACTGTTACCACTTAATCACCTTTCAACAAGCGACGTCTCGCATCTCTGTTAAGGTGGCAATAGCAGATGGTCAGTGGGAGAAGTGTAACAGGAATCCGGAAAACACTTGTCAGTCGGCTAAAGGGTATGCAATAATCTATAAGAAGGCAATCGATATTGTCACAAAAATGTTGCAGAGAAAAGCACAGAAGGGCAGCAGGCACAGCATGGCGGAGAGGAAGCTACAGGACTGTTCCCAGCTACTAAAGAAGTTGTCAGAGTAGTGTAAAGAATGTTTGTAAGCAATTTTTAAAGGGGTTAATAGTAGAGTGAAAATCTTATGTGTGATACACACAATATTGCAACCTCCTGTCAAGCGTATTACCGTCTTGTTTACAGAGCCATCACTGCTGTGCTCTGCTGTCTTCCATTTCGCAGTCCTCTGCCCTTGGCTCTGTCCTTGCACCCAAGGCATTGCCCCACATGGTGCCTGACTGTCTCTGGCATCTCCTGCTGCCAGATAGGCAAAGGCAGGCATGCAGCAGTGGGTGGGATGTGCTTGTGCACCACAGAGGGCATGACTCCAGCAACATATGTTCTGTGAGTGTGCAGTCGTGAGTAGACATATACCCAAGGTACTCCTAAGGAACAGTAACCCATAGCTTTCTCCTGGGTTGGGGATCTGTCGGTGTGTAATGGCTTGTTCCATTCTCTGTGTAAGCATCCATACAGACAATGGAGCACTATGGAAAACTGTTTGTTTCCATAAAAGGCAAGAAACATTTATTTGTCTAACATATAAACGCTTTGTATTTATTGTCACAAAGCAGTTTGGGCATGAGTATGTAGATTATATTGCTCAGTGCCCTAACTTTTTCAACACATTGATATGTACATATGTCTGCTTTATCTAAAGTGATCAGGGAGTAATTGCATCACCTGTTTAAAACAACTTAGAGATTTCTCTTACATGTATATTTCAGTGTATAAGCTGCTAAAGAGAAACACATTATTTCCTTAGGAAAAAAGAACAAACAAAAACTATTTCATCTAGGAATGTAAAGTTAGTTTTAACTACAAAATTAGAGTATAAGACATTATTAAATTAACAGCAGGATGCAATTATAAATTCCATTTGTTTGTATCAGTTGTTAAAGAAACAAAGAAGTCGTAGTCTGCCAGGTTGCTGCTCTGGGCAACACAGTACCTGGGAGTGAAACCCAAACCAGCAGTGAGTCACTAGTTGCATCACTTACTGTAGGGTTTAAAAAAAAACCTCCTCAGATGATATCAGGGCTGGAGTTTCCACACAGCAGGAAAAAATGCAGTAATTTATATTTAAAAAGAAGGGATCGGAACGTATCTGAGGCTTTGAGCTCTGTCACAATGGCATTCGTGTGATAGGTGTGAATCTGGCTAACTCACCTGAATGGCTCTCAGTTAGGCAGCAAAGTGCAGTGAAAGGCACCAGAGAGGTCAGAGGAGTTACCTGCTGGCTGCTCACCCAGCCTTCAGTCAGCAAGGTCAGCCAAGTCCTGCATTCCCAGCACTCCTGTGCCCATGTTCTGTTCACATAACCTATGATGATGTTTTTATGTGCTCAGGTAAGTACAATATTCCCTCAGCTGCAGCAACAGGGCTTGTTCGTGCCAATGTGGAGTTGCCTAAAAGGTTTCTGTCATTCATAAGTACTGTAGAACAGCTCCAGTCAGTCAGAAAAGGAGAGGTGTATAAACTAGAGGATGGCAGAGCAAGTTGTCTGTGCAGTGAGAGAGTGCCTTCAAATCCTGGTCACACAGCGATGCCCCAGCAGGTACCTAGGCTGGCAACAGCTCTGCAGGAAAGCACATCCAGTGCTTTTGACTGGCAGCAAGGGAGAATTTACCTTCACACCAGAGTGACATTTTCTGGCTTTCCCTCAGCATTTTATTTTTAATTATGAATTTCACACTGTCTAACTTAAAGCCTCCCATTACTGAATCTTACTTTACCTTTGCCTGAGAGCTTGTAAGTATTCCTGTCCCAGTAATATGATACCTTTTTGCTGTGTAAGCGTAAGGGGATGCTCTGGGGATGCTCTAGCGTGATACAAACATCCCTCTGAAGTGCTTCATACCATGCACAGGACTGGTCCTTGTTGTTGCAGAAAAACTCCAAGCCCTGGCTGACTCTCCACTCCCACAGCAGTGGTGGCAGCTCTGGAGGTGCAGGAGGCTCCATGGGGCTGTGCCAGGCCTTGTGAGCTGATCCTCAGGGAGCGATGGTCACTTGCAAAAGGCAGCTTCAGCTCTGGGACTGCACTCTGCAAAGTGGGTAAGTTTTGTGCCAGGCTGCTTGGGAGCAATGGCCAAATCACATCTTTGTGTTCTCTGGAGAACATCACAGCCAAAGGCTTGTGCTTCAACCTTGAGATGACGTTTGCAGTGTTCTTTTGAATGGTCTCCAGGGTTTCTACTGTTTTATGTCTGGGTAAGGTACCCTACTAGCATCTACTTCTCCTTGAATACCTTCAAGAATTACATCCAGCCATTGCGTTTCCCTGTAGCATAACACTACAGCATGCCTTGAATTAGTTGTCTGACAGAATTTGCAAATGTCTCTCCATACAGGACCTTGGGAGGTCTTCTAGTCCAAATTTCTGCTCAAAACAGGGTCAAAACATAATGCAGATGAAGTTGCTTAAGGCTTCATCAGTCAGATCTTGAAAACCTCCAAGGAAAGAGATTTCATAACCTCTGGTCATCCTGCTCTAGTGCGTGAGTACCCCCTGTTTCAATTTATGACTACAGTCTCTCATTGTCCTCCTGTAGACCTCTATAATGAGCCTGGCTCTGCCTTCTTTGTAACTTCCTCTTACTGTGCATCGAGGTACCCTGGGACCTTCTCTTCTTCATTATTCTGAACAGGTCCAGCTCCTCCAGCCGTTTCTTCCACGGTAAGTTCTCCAGCCCCCAACCATATTAAGGCTGAATTTACACCATTGTTTGGACACGTGACGAAAATACTGAACGATGTTGGACCAGGAGCTGATCCTTGTGGGAATCTGCTACAAATAGTTCTACTTGTTTACTCTCTCCACACTGTGACTGACATGTTGTGATCTGTCAGGGAGCCAGCTCAGTTCTCTCCATGTGCATCCTTTTAATTCCACATAATACATGCTTTTAATCGTACCAACATATGCTATGAAATGAAATGCTTTGGCAAGACTCTAGTAAACTGCAGTAACACAAATGTTGCTCTCAACTAGACCTGTCATCCTGTGGAAAGAGACTTCTTTAACAAGGCCTGCTTTGCATCTGACAACATGGATTGGTGTTTGCTGCCTTTAAAGGGGTCCAATTCTTTCTTGATGATGCTTTTGTTAATCCTTTCCCGTGTTTTCCCAGAGCCAAGGCAGATTGGTCAGCCTGTCATTCTCTTTCATCTTTTTCAGCTACTTGGGAGCTAAGGAGTAAA
>VXAV01006116.1:60667-79716 GCA_013399715.1 Alectura lathami | reverse complement strand
AAAAAAAAAGGAGATGCTTGCTCTGCTGTGGTGGCACCGGGGCTGGCCTGTGAGAGCTTTGGATGCAACCACACGGATGCCCTACCTCAGCCAGTTTCTCTATCTTGTGAGTAGAAGAGAGTTAAGGCAAGAAAGAGCTGGCTGGATTTCCCTTAAACACGTGAGAATGTTTTGGTAGAACATTGATTTTGTAATCTCTTTACAAAACAATAGTATGTCTCAATACTGGCCTACTACATGCACTCAGGCATAGCAGGCTCTCTCTTTCTCATTTATCAAAACCATATCCCCTGAAATGTTATAAACAGGTTGAGGAGATTTTTTTTTTTAATTGCTATTACCTGGAAAAAGGAAAGAAAAACACTGTCTTTAATTATTATTTTTTTTAATATATTGCAATTAAAATATAAACGCATAAATCCGCTTCACATTAAATTTGCTGAAAAGATTTTTTCCCCATTTCATGATTTGAGGTTTCTCTGGCAGTGAGATACTACTGGATCTGCACGCATCTATTTTTAACAAATATCTCCTTTGATTGCCATAATACCACTGAGGGTGGGAAAGCATTGATGCAACTTTGGAGTTACTTAGAGTTATGTTGATCATCCTCTTGGGGCTAGAGGATAAGTATTTATGTGACTGAAAACAGATGCAATTTTTTTTTTTTTTAATCTATTTGTTACAGGCAGAGTGCATATACTAAAATACAATTAGAGTTTAATTATAGAGAAGATAGTAAATTAAAAATAAACTAACAAAATAATTGTGATCATAAAAAAGAACAAACCCACCTTTTTCAGTGAAGTGTCATAACAAAAGACAAATTTATGTCAGATGATGAACTTGGAAAAAACCCTGTGCCCTCTCTAACACACAGAAGTATTAAAGAAGTCTGTTGTGATGCTTTAGCATGGATTTCTGTATTCTGCTTTATTTCAGGAGAAAATGTAGGGAATGTATGGTAGAGGAAGAAAGAGGAGCAACTGATCTAAATTGGTTTCTCTGGGCCTGGAAACTGCAATGCATTAGTCTGCAGGCACTATTTTTAGTTTGTTGCCATTTCGCAAGAGAAAATACCAAATACTTCCCCCATAGCAATTTTCTCTTAGCAGAGGCATCTTCACACCAGAGTCAGGTGGATAAGGGGACTGTGCTGTAGGCCTTTGTCCCCCAAAATCTATGGATGTCCCTGATAAAGAATGCAAAAAGTCACTTGCCAGTGCCCAGCCAGCTCTTGCTGAGGCTGAGCTAGGCCTGTACTTTGCCAGTAACTAACTTGCGCACTGTGTACAATTTTTCTGTGAGCTTTGATTTTTGCGTGTCTTTTCAGACCATCCATGTGCCAGAGCCAGCGCAGGACATGCTGTTCTCCACAACGTGACAGAAACAACAGGGAGAGCCACAGGGCATTGACGGGGAGGATACAGAGCAGCCTTAATCCAAATGAAACAGTGAAATTCATGATGAAGAAAAGCAAGAACAGGCACATCCTTTCCTGTTCCTGAGGCACACAAGAAAAAAATCAAGAAAGGAACTGCACTGAAATACATTCTCATTTTTTGACGCCCACCTTTTCAGATGGCAGAGGGGTCTCTGTAGGCAAAAGCCAGTGATGTTCCCATCCAAGCAGAAAGAAGAGATTGCTGCCTTTTCTGATGCACTGATCCAGACCACAGCGCTGTCTTTTTGTCAAGTGAGCGGCCATTTAATCCTACTGGGCAATCCTATGCTTTCATATCATGTTGCATTGTAAAGAGAGGAAAGGGCATCAGGAGGGGGAGGACTGGTCTGGAGGAAATCAGAAATCACCCAGACCATTGTCAAGAAACTGCAGCCTGTGGCATGTACCACACTTTTGACTAGTTAGTTTGTGTTTGGATTTTGTTTTTGTAACATCTCTCTACAATTCTTAGTTTAGGCAGGAAGCAGAAGAGTAAGAGTGAAACATTGCACGCCCAGTGGGCTGCTGGCCTTCCTGTATCCAGGAGGTTTAGGAAATCTCAGACTGATGACCAACTTTGTCTGAGTTCCAGCCCAAATGGATATAGGAAAACCTTTTTTCTCCTTTATAAAATTCCTGAGCCATAATTGTGAAAGGTCAAAATCATGGTCACAGTCAAACTTGCATGTTTGCACGTGCTTTCTTGGCATGACAAACTACTGAGTTTGTACCCATGTACAGATGAGTTTGCTGTTGTCCTCACAACTACCTGTTAGGCTTTTCTCTTCTAGTGTTGGATAATAGAAGACAGAGGAATTCTGCCACACACACACACACACACGCACACGCACACGCACACGCACACACCCTCTTTTGAGCAGGGCTAAAAGATTCACTTGAAGGGTAACTGACATTTGTCACCTAGCAGAAATTCCCACCAGGGGACCCAGAGACCTGCACAGATGGTAAGAATTGTTGTCTTGACGAAAAGTTAGTCAATCAACAAACCAGCAGTAGAGGAAAAAAGTTGCTGATTTATTCTGAGAGAAGCCAAACTAAAGAACTGCCATGTGCTTTGAACCTCTGCCCAGCAACGAGAATGCTATCAGCGTATGCTGCGTGCTTTTCACCGCAATGATCATTTCATTTTTGAGGGTCACTGCTGTGTGCAGCCTGTGTCCCAGAAGCACAAACACAGAAACTTCAAACAGTGAATTTGTGCTACCACATCCAGTAAAACCTAAAGCAATGGATCCCAGGAACATGCATCCATTCCCTTTGCTTAATGTCTCAGATTTCATGGAAAATTTTATACCTCAACGCTGATGGTGCTGCTTTCACTAGGGACTTTTAAAGAAGGAAGAACACAACCATATCAATCATAAAATGGTGATGAGAAGACAAAACCATCTTCTCATTGGAAATGAATGTTTGGTAAATGAGCTCTCACAGCAATGCAGTGTCATTTACAGGAATACACATGGCTGTGAAGCAGACCTCCAGCCTGTTGAACCAAGTGAATTAAGTACAAGTACAATTTTAGAACTGTCAGTGCCAGTTGATTAAGAAGTCAACTATTAAACGCACTCTGCAAGTGCAGATAACTTTCTACTTATGATTTGTACAACCAGGATCTAGTGGGAGAAAGCAGTAGATTTTACCTAATGATGAAAAATGTGAAGATGAAGCAGTTCCTGGGTGTGAAATCATAAGGCTGGAATGCAAGATTTGACTTACTATCTGAATATGTTTTCCAGAAATGTGGAATAGTCATGTAAAGATGATTTTACCAAAACCAGAATTGCTAGATGATTGTAGAATTAAAATGCTCAGATTTGGAGCAGTCCTGCTGCAAGCTGACAAAAAAACAACCTTCACATTTCAGATAAGATGAGGGAAGGATATTCATATTTGTATTAACTTCTGACTTTATTGCTTAATTTTCCACTGACCTTTCAAAGAACTGCTTTTTTTTTACTGAGCTGTAAACAGTAGTGTGCATGTGTTCATTATGTCCTAGGGCTAAGAAAGATTGTAGAAAATAGATGAAAGCAAAACCAATTTTGCTTTTTCTCTTCTTTATTACAGAATTCTTGGTGCATGTATAAAAATAATGATTGTGTGTTTATTTGGTAGCTGGTTGTAACAGAAAGAAGACATTGAAAAATTTATCTGTATTCCTAAGTGCCAGAAGTAACTTCTGAATAAAGCTAGAAAAAAACATAATGTTTGGGTAAGGGTTTACAATGTGTTGTTGTTGTTTTTAATTACAGCTGTACATATGAGAATGGCACTTGTTAATCTCTTATCAAAGCATTCTTTTTTTCTTTGATCTCACTGTAATTTATTGAGAGCAGTTGCCACAGGCATCTGTAATCCTTCTTTAAATCCCTGTATGCATTCCACTCTGTTCCGTGCTGGCCTTTTTCCATCCACTGTGGTGAAAGTATTCTCCCTTTTGTCTGTGTGTGCATCTCCCATTTGCCTCCACTGGGGACTCATGCACTCACACGCACACATGAATAGTCCCTTCAAGAATATGCTTTGTGTTTTATTTCACATGTTCATTAATTCATATGATTCTTTGCTACCCAGGGAGCTGTCAGTTGTATATATTAATGGAGCCTTCAGAAGTGAGGAAAAAACAAACATTTTCTTGCTTTTTATTGTGTAAGAACAATAGCAGGGCACATGGTAGCAGCTTTCCCACAGTGATAGTGCTTCGTTGACAGATGTATGAGATTTTTGTAAGAAAAGAGTAAAAGGGAAAGATTTGAACTTCAGATTAAGAGCTGGAAAATAGTTTAAACTCTGCCTCTCGTAAATGCCAAAACCAGTGGGATGGGCAATTTTGAAGCAATCCCATACTTGTCCTGTACTTTCAGTGAGGTGCCGGTCATTCGGTCATTCTTACACACAGGAATCATTTTCCATGGGTAGACTGTCCCAGAGACGTTGAATTGCCACAGAAGTACTCCAGTGGAGTGCACACCTCTGAAAACGGCACCTAATGCACTCAGAGACTAATGTGCCCATTTGTTACTGAAAACAAACCAAGCAGCCATCAGAAATTGCAAGGGACTCAGGTGACAACTTGGAACCAGGTAACTTGCAGGTTCTTGGCCTAAGTCTTGCACATAGTCTCCATGTTCCTAGCACAGTTTCAGTGGGGTGGAATCAGACCATGCAGTGTACATTTTTATTATGGTTTTTTAAAGTGTAGGCCTACAGATATGCAACTGAACAGGTGAATAGTCAAGCAATTCTATGACCAAGCTACATTACTGTACTGAAATCCAGTGAAGACTCCTCACTATCCCAGCCACAAGTCACTGTTTACTTTTAAGATTTTTAAAACTGCTATCACACTATTGCAGGAGAACCAATAATAAATATATATATATAGCTGGTGGTGTCCAGATNTTAAAAAAAAAAAAAAAAAAAGAGCATTCAAACTTCTGTTTCATTTTTGCCACTTTTATCTCACATGACTGTTCTTGTTTTTTAGCTGTGCAAGACAGGGGAGGCTCAGTCAGAACCAGGACATGTGACAACAGGACTCACCTTTTTCACCCACTTTTCACTTGCCCGCTTGCTGTTAAATTTCCCCTGCTTCATCTGTTCTTGGGGTCCCTTGGCGGGAGCGGAGCCACCACAGCCTTGAAAGCCGGCTGTCTGCCTGTCTGGGTGCAGGGTCCCCTGCCGCCACCACGCCAGCTGTGCTCTGGTCAGTGTAAGCCAGGCAGCCCCACTGCTGGTAGAAGCATCCTAGGGCCGTAACGTACTGCAGCAAGTTGTACTCCAGTCCTTCCCTATGCTGGCTGCACTGGTTTGTGATGCAGCCCTACCCAGAGAGGACTTGAGAGCAAGGATAGGAGCTGAGAAATGTAGCAGAAAGCACACTCTACACATAGGAATTGTTTTGTTTCTGTGTTTATTGTGAGTTTTCAGTTGCACATCACAAGCTGCATCCTTGTGCAGGAGAACATCCAGACTGGTTCCCCTGTGAGCTGATGGTTTTCACTGCCTGCTGACAGGCATTTGAAATACAGAACGCTAATCATGGTGTAAGGATCTGCCAATTTCGTCTTGACACAAATAGCCACAAGAACAAATTGCATAAATTCAGTCTATGTAGAGTTTATAAATGTAAGTGAATTAGCAGAGTATGGATTACTGAAGCATAAAAAGACTAATGAACTATTAGCCACGGACAGAAGGGTTATCCCAGGCATAAATAAGCATTAATGTGCTATCAATGCTTAAAGTCCATTTGTAATTAGGAGCTATAATTCTGCACTTGTCAGAGTAGTCAAAAAGAGTTTGTTTAACAGGTAAACCTGAATTTTCAAGCCCAGTATTTACAAACGCATTTGATTGGACATTTCAACTCATTTTATATTATTGTACTTCCAGCACTCCATTCAAGCAAATAAGTCAAAATTTGTTAGAATGAACAGATAGTTTTACCTGTGGATTGTCTGTACCTCAGGATATTCTATTTCCCTTCGCAGGTAGTAAGCTGTTCAGCACGTAACTTACATGAGTTGAAAGCTATAGCTTAAACAGTTGTCAGCCTCCTGAGATGGCATGAGTCTGAAGCTTAATCAGCTAATCTGATGCATAATCAGATCTTACCTCAAACTGGCTAAAAACAAGCTGGCTGAAGCTAGTATGTTCAAAACAGACGTGGTGCTGACAGAAGAAGCCCTTGAGCTATTCTGTTACTACGTAAGAGCACCATCATTTAAAAGCAGAAATCCTCAAATCATCAGTTAGTCTCTGCTGCCTCTTGATAGCCCAATAACCACAAAACATGGGCTACCTTCAGCATCTTCCTAGTAGGTTGTGCTCTATTTATATTGGACTGGACTCTGGTTGCCTTGGTTCACTTAAGATGATAAAGAGCCATTTTATCCTCTCCTTGACCAGCACAGAGCAAATTTATCTCATTTACACCCTGCTGGCTGTGAGCTGTCAACCAGTGAGATGGCTCATGAAGAACCATCACATGAAGGGAGCATCCTATGGAAGGCACAGCTAGGTCCCATTGACGACCATAAACATCGCCATGTTGAAGTGCACAGCCTGTCTCTCTGTCAAGGCTTTTCATCGTTGTCTCAGACCAATATTTGTCCAAAAGCAACTGAACATAAAAATTCAGACACAAGATTTCCCTGCTGCCAGGAACAAGTTATTAATATCAGTTCTGCTCATGGGAGAGAGACGGGGGCATCTTCTCTGAAAAATTCACAAAGTGCTGCTTGTTGTAAGCATGGTTGAGCTTCCTCAATCATCTCTTCCTATCTTGCAAGGACAGCTAGCTGCTGGATTATTGCAAGGTTGAACTACTGTAATGAACTCGTCGATCTTAGCATGCTTCCTATCTCATTAGGATGGCTTGAGCATGAGGGATGAAAGGAAAGAGCTGCTAACAGTATCCTTAAAAAGGACATGAGGTATTCGTTACTCATAACAGTCCCAAGAGAGAAAAAGGAATCAAGTAACTATGAGAAGCACCAGTGAGAAGCGGACAAACATAGCTGAGCTGGGAACACTCGTCCCTACCGGAGCACGGCAACACCGCCTCCGCAGCTGTACACCCACAGGGCTGCTGGGTACAGGCAAAATACACAGCATCAGAAGCTTTCAGGGTCTGGGCTGAGGTCTAATAACCTCAGCAGCTGCTGGCCCCCCCTTCTATCTGCATAAACAGGGAATGCAAGGCCTTCACACCAGGAACTATTCCCAGCTGCAGCTGCTAGGTATTCATGACATATGTCTAATTGCTAAAATTGTGTGCTGTGGACAGGGTCATCTTTCGTGTCACATGGGGACAACTGTGTGTCCTCCACTGTGGCTGGGATACTGAGCTGTCACCCTGAAGTCGCCTGGAGCAGTGCTCCTAGGCTGGGAGCTGCTGTTACTGAGCAGGAAGGTCTGGCCCCTGCTGATGCCTCCTTGTATCCAGTGGCTGGCTTCTAACATTACAGGCGTTACCAGGCCTTATACATTATGGATAGCTGCCAGAGCCAGGTAGCTGCCACTGGTGCCTCGCTGCTTCAGAGGCAATGCAGCCATGGCTGCCCTGCCTATGGACTGCACTCAGTCCTGGTTTGATTCTCACCTGCAGCAGGCCAAGGGCGATGCACACCCTCCTCCCAGCTCTCTCTGGGACTGTGCTTCCTGAGGCAGCATGGCTTATGGTGTGCGCAGGAAAATACATGAGGAGGATTTATTGTGTTGGTGAGTGAAGGGATCCGAGGTGCTGCTGACCAAAATGAAGCTGCTTCTGGCTTGCTCTGAAATGCCTTTCTTCAACAGACCCTGAATCAGCCCTCTGGAAAGAACATGCCTTGTTACTGATTAACACCGTAAAGCTGACCTGAAAGACTGTTTGCATGAAATGATTTGCCAACACCAGAACTAGGAAATCTTACAGAAATGTGATTTTAGTTAGAAACATCTTTGTTAAGATATGTCAGATGCCAGAAACAGCCCAATGAGCTACAAACCACCCGTGAAACTACTGGAGTTTACAGGGGTCTGAGCACAGGCCAGTTCCAGCAGAGCGATGCCTCCCATGCTTCAGGCCTGGTATGCTGGTGTGTGCTGATCCCCACTGTGCTGCGTGGGCCCCAGCACACTCAGGACACAAGTGGGTGGTGGCACAGCTGGTCAGCTCGTGTGTCATGTTCAGACACATCCTGGATGTGCTGGACTTAATGAAACATTTGGAACAACTCCGCTGTGTGCACAACTTGGCTGAGATGTCCTGGTGTGCAGCAGCCAAAAAACTGGGGGGTTTCCTCCTGAAGCAGCAGGTTGCATGCTACCACCCTGCATCAGTACAACTGCTGCATGCGGTAATTGCGTGTGATTGTCTGTCTTTCTCCAGCTCTGAGTCTAGATTTGATGGTCAGTTTGAACTCGGGGCCAAAGGCTCCTTCAGAAGAGAAGGAAACATCACTTTGTTTCTCTGCTTTGTGACATAAAACATAACAGAGCCCAATTCTGTTTCTCTAAAAGGATAGGACACCATGCATTACACAACATCCACCTTTAAAAGTTTCTGGGATTATTTTTACAATGAAGAGAACTCCTACAAGATTTCTTTCTTGTTTACAGGACAAAAGCTCTCACAAATAAATCCAGCAGCAAAGGGGAGTGGCATTTGTCCTTGGTTTCACTGGCAGTCTAGTCAGATGAAAATATCCTTCCTATATCTGAAAGTCAGGGTGTGTTGCTGTTGCACAGTGCTCTGCCAACAGAGCACTGATTTTCGTCTGCGTGTTGATCAAATCTGTGAGTGCATGTTTGTGCTATAGAACCAGTGCAAGGAGGCACTGCAAGGTCTGTTATCAGGTAGGGGAATGGTCTCATCCTGAAATGGAGTTTAAGTTTGTAAAGGATCTGAGGTGTTGGCTTTCATGTACTTGGGAAGGATCCTTCCCACTCCCCCCATTAATGGTGGCATTCTGTCTGCGTTCGTGCATATCCTAAACAAATCACGCTAAGTTGGAATGAAATCCATTCATACTTACACTTTGTAAGTTGACGCTCATAACATGATTCATCAGGAATATTGTTATACTAAAAATAAAAGGAATGATGATTAATTATAATAAATGTAAACTATACATTGCTTTCAGCTACTCCTCTGCTATTCCTTTGCTGTGTTTCTCTTACAACCTTTCTAACAAAACCAGTGAGAGTGAGTCTCTAATCCATAACCTCTAATCTATGATACCATATTTTAGCATACTAAGCTATTCCTGAAATAAAACCGTTTAGTTCCTTATGTCATTTATATTCCCCAACTCCCACCCACATGTTCGGAAGCATTTGAGGCATAGTAAATGTGTTCATGCCAAAAGACATCTATCCACGGGGCTGCACATTGTGATATTAATTTACATAGGGTAGGTACTTATAAATCACAATATTCTCCTCTATGACAGCATGGTTTAATGTGATTTATTAGCGTTCATACTAGTTCTTCTTAAAGAAACTGGAAACACCGCTACTTGCATATTATTGTATTTTCATCAAATGGTGTGATGGTTTACTAGAATACTGGGATTGATCAAGTCTGAATGCAGCATAAAAATATTCATTACAGCTCACAGATATTTAGATTCATAGCAAACTTTATTAGGCATAATTAACCACATCCTTTCGTTTTAAATCCCTGCCACCCCTGCAACCTGCTGGCTAGCTGAGCTGAACCCACAGGTGTTCCTGCTAAAGACCCTGACCTCTGCTCTCCTGGCAGGTAATAAATAAAAGGAGGGAGAGAGGTAGAGGTGGCTTGTAGGGGTGTGCAGCCTGGTGGAAGTAGCTCTGGGTGCTGGTGGTTATGGTGATATCCTTCCTAGGCCTCAGCTGAAGTAAGTGCTGTCTTTATTTTGGGTTATGGTTGAGGGAGATCTGCTTGATTTGGTTTACAGTAATGTGCTGTGTGTTGCTTACTGGGTTTGTTTTTAATTGTCATGTATGATGGTGTCCCAGAGGACCTGTGCTTTGGGATTATTGCCTGTGTGATCTGAGATGTTTGGATTTTGACTGTTTGGATGTTCTTTGCCTGACTGCTTTTCCCAGAGTGACTGACAAAAAAAACTCAAGTAAAAACTTCCGTGGATCTGCAACTCTAACCTAGTTGCTATGCTTTCAAGTGTTCCCTAATATGCAGGACAGAAGTTAAACAAGAGAGGATGGATGGGATACCTGTGGTTCTTATAGCAGTAGTGAAAAAAGAACTGGGATATGACCAGAAACCTTCAGCTTGTATGGTGGACCACTTGCCAGGCTTCTGCAGGAGCAGTTCTTTCAGTGGCATGGAAGAAAAAAAAAATTCCACATCTGTGTTTTGATGAATCTACCTTTCTTTGCTGTAGCCTTCCAGAAGAAATGTATGGAGAGTGGTGTTCTTGGCTCTAGAAGCCACAACATTCACAAGTTCCTGTAGGCTGTGAGGTGCTCAAGTGGGACATAGGGGTGCTCAGCACCTGCTGTGTGCAGCCTGTCCTCTGCAGGCTCTGTCTCCTGTGATGGAGAAGGGCTGTTGAATCCTGGAAGGCAGCAGGTTCCTTTGACACTGGGGAGGGCAGAGGCTGTTACTGAAAAGCAGCTGCCAACATTAAGCTGTGTGTTGGCTGGGAGTTCTGTGGTATTCACCTTGGTCTCAAGGCATACAGAAAGAGTGCTTGAAATAGGTGTGAAAAGTGGCAGATGTGGAGAAACCTGACTTTTGTAGGCATTTCTATTCTGGCCTTGCTCCTCTGCTGGATTCAGGATGCTCTCAATGCAGCTCTGCAGTCTCAGTTCCTGTAGCCAGCAGCAAGTCTGTATCAAATACTTGATTTTTATTGTTGAGCTTTAAGTGGCAACAGGTCTATGGACAGAGCAGGGTACTGTCTGCCTTGTATCTGACACGATTCATCATGGGTTTCTACTCCATCTCAAATGCACAGATCATGACATTTTTAAGTTCTGCACCTCCTGTCCCTGGATCCTGTCCTTTGTGTCACCCAGAGCTGGTGATCTGGGCAACTAAACCCTGCCAGGCTGAAGTCCTCAGAGCCTTCCTGTGGCTTCCTAGCATTGCTAATATCCTGCAAAAATCTCCTGAGCACCTTGCTGCAGTGCTTCTGTTGCAGGCACTGATCCTTCCTCCCCTCCCTCATCAGTGGAGACACTGCAGAGGAGAAGCACGCAACAAATAGTTTGACTCATGCACACCTTTAGCCTCTGTATTCTGCAATAAGACCTGCATTTGCACATTGGCTTAAAGAGGAATGATTTCCATAGCAACAGCCAGGATACGTGGGATAGTATGAATACTGCCTCAGACAGCATATAAAGCACCTTCTTATGAAATAACTGACTGCACAGGCACTGGAAAAACACTCACAATTGACTGTGGAGGGAGTGTTGTAATGTTTTTTTAAGCAAAAAAAAATTGTAATCATGTTTTGTTTCAGATGAGACTTCAAAAAAAAAAAAATCTTGGCTATAGGGGATGAGTGAGTTCTGGTTTGTTTCTGTCATCTGTTAGTAAATGCAGCTGGTATAAGAAGATGTGATCATTTTTTCAGCAGTACAGTGGTGCTTTCAGTGAAGATCTAGAGGAGTCACCTGAGGCGGGCATTGAGAGGGGAGAAATGACAGCCCAGCTGGCTGAGGGGGAGCAGGCTGAGCTGATAGCCTCTGAATACTAGGCTGCATGGTTACTGCTGGTGGGCAGGCTTGTTGCTGCTGGGAGACAGGGAGACAAAGCTCTAGTACTTGGGGATGTGGAGAAACAAGACAGGAAATGTGCATGTAAACAAAAACCCACATTTTTCCTTTATGCGTGCCTTTCTCACTTGCTGTTCTGCTTCTTTCTGTATTTTTTGCTATTTCATTGTTCTGCTTTACATAGTTCCATACACACAAAGCAGTCTAATATCTGGACACCCTTCTAGGCTTCTTTAGGGAAGAAGAGCAAACAAGTTTGTATTCTGCAGGTTCAGATGTCATACCATGTCAGAAGGGTTGGTCCTGCCTGTTTCTCCTATTGCTCCTGGGAGATGTTTCCCTGGGCAAGCAGTGGGTTCTGCATGCCAGCAGCAGTTACCTGGATACATGGCTGCAGCTCCCTGAGTGGCAGGGGAGTGGGAGGAATTGCTTCAGTTCCTTATAGGTGGAATAAATAAGAGTAACTATGCTGATTTCATTGTTTCCTTAGTAAGAAGATTCCTAATCAGCTCTGTGCTGCACTGCAGCAAAGGTATTTTCAAAATAAGCAGCTCTGGTTGGGGAAAGCTTCATGTTTCAGATTCTTGGTTTAATCTGTTAGCTGTCTCAGATGTTAATAAATGCTAATTGTTAGAAATCGTGAATCCCTTACTGGAGCCACGTGCTACAGGTAATGTCTCTCCACATGCTATGGAATTCCTGTGCCTTCGATTAAAAACACGTGGGTTTGTTTGCACAGCCTACCTTCCTAGACCTTTTTTCTACCTTTTGGTAAATGATTGCTGACAGAACTCATTCACTTAAACAACTGTCCAACACCACTTCTCCATCAGCCCGAAGGTTACTTCCATGTGTGCATGACAAGCTAGTGACAACAGTGAGACACTCAGGATCATGCAGCATGGAGGGTAAGGGTTGACATGCTCACTTTTATCTGTGTGGTGCTTGAATAGTGCAGGCATGTGTGGGGGCAGCGACAGTTGGCTGTGGGCTCTGCATGCAGGGGTCTGCCTGTAAAGCAGCAGCTCAAGAACAAGCTGGGCTCTCAGTCTACAATCCCTCTTTGGAAAGGCAAGTGCTCTAGCCCTGGCCTGTGTGCTGGGGAGGGAACTCGGATCTCCCAGACCTGTGCCTTCACCTGGGAGCAAGAGCAGGGCTGCCAAAAGCAGGTGCTGGATTTCTTCATGCAGTGTTGCTGGGGATGGCAAGCCCTGCATGCCAAGGTCAGTGTTGGTGGGCTGACCCACCATAGCTGCTGCTGTGGGATTTTAGGTCTTGAACAAAGAAAGCTATTTTCTTTTAATGAATATTGTGTACACCCAGCTTATGCTTTAATAGGATTAAACAGTCTCAGCATGACCTTGGCAGGTTTGCACATCTCCTAGGGCAGGAGACTAGACTCCCTAGGCCTGCCCTGGGCATCTTCATCCCCTGGATGCTGTCATGTGAGGAGCACAGCTCTAGGGGCACCTTGGCTAGTGCAGTGTGGTTAAAGCAGCCCTCAGTATTGTAGGCTGCCTCTGTCTAGGATCAGGTTATTGTCCTGTAAGTATGAGTTTACCTAGTAACCTGAAATAAAGCAAAAGGTGAGCCTGAATGCACTGGTGCAAGTATTGCCCTGAGAATGGCATTTCTATGAAGAAAGCTCCCACAGGATTTCAGCCCCATTTCTGTGTACATCTAGAGGTCAAATCCTGAACTTGGCAGTAGGTATCAGCCCAGAGGCACCTCAGGTTTGTCCAGGAAGGTCAAAGATCGGTAGCAAGGACAAACTCCATATACTATGCCCCCCAAGAAAAACACTCTTATGCTCACAGATGTGGGGCCATGCTCAGAAGAGTTTATCCCAAGTTACAGATATCTCTCTTGCTGGTGCTTCTAAAAGCATCCCTGTGCAAGTGAGCTCCAATTAGAAGACCAGTGCTGGAAGGTGTTTTATTTCATCCTATACATCCCGTCTTCATGGAGATGCAATGTCTGTGTCAAAATTATAAAATACAAGACAAAATGACTAATTCTGAATCTATAATAGCAATGTCAGCATGTATGCTGAACAGGGGGAGGGGAGAGAACAGCAGTTTGATAAAATCCTTTTTTTTTCTTTTTTTTTTTTTTTAAATCAGTAAAGAGAAATGATCTTCCACCCACCCTTTAAGACAGTAATGTGACTCAGCTTAACTGTACTAGTAACAAGTGGTAGATGGCTTTAGATATGTGTTTTTTTTTTTTTTTTTTTGGGGGGGGGGGAGGGTGAGGGATGGGAATACACATTAATCACAGCTTTGGATTGATCAGATACTGGCTTCTGAAATAAATGTGAGGTGGAGGATCTACCCTCACTGCTCCAAGGTTCATGTTGTTATGCTCATTGAGAAGAAAGCACCCTCTTCTGCTGACCCCACCTCTGCTGTCTTTCTGGGAAAGCATGTGTGAAGCAGAGGTGAACAAGCCAACAGGAGGCCACAGGGTGAGACTGTGGCAGAAATGGGAAGGCAAGGATCTCTGTCTTAACCAAGTGTTCACATCTCATTTGTTCCTAAGTCAAAATGATTACTTTGAGGTCTTGCAATGGAAAACTGTGTAGTAGGATAGCACATTGACATCAGGAAACAGGGGCCCTCTTCATCCCACTCCCACCTTCTCCAAACATTGCGTGTCTGCAGGAGTTTCCATGAAATTGATCTGATGTGCTTATCCGAAACAAGCAGGCAAAAATCTACAAGGCACTGGAGCAGCTGCAGGATGATTGGGGATCAAACTGAAAGTGTTTAAAATGCAGGCAGGTCTAGAGCTTCGATAACAGCGAGGGCTGCACCTCTTGCAGGGAATGCAGGAGGGTTATGTTGTGGAGAAACAGATGTGATCAGTGGCAGAAGTACCAATGTGACTGGTCTAGGCAGTGATCATTGTACATAACCAAGCATCAGATTTGTTACTTATTGTTGTCTTTCCCTTCCTCAAGGTGAATCTGGACTCCTAAAGAAGTCCCTGAATCCATTTCAGCTCTGAGAGACTTTGGCCTTCATTTCTGACAGGGCCTACCCAGCTCTGGCTTTAGGCCAGGGTGTCCTGCAGGTCCAAATGTGAACCCAAGCAGCATTACTTGGTAGTTTAATTATCTGCCACTGTGGGCTGTGCCTGCAGATAGCTGTTCAGATTCAATCATCTGCATGAAGATGCCTTAGAGGGTATCTTTGAAGAGCTGAGCTGGTGCCCTGTGGTGCTGCTATGTGAAGGGAAAGACAGCACCAACATCTTTGGGGGGGCAGTTCCCCTTGAAAACACTTGGCAAGTGAGAACTTTATTAGCTCAGTGGCAAGAAAAGATGCTGAAAGCTGAGGAGTTGAGCGGTTTTCTTACAGCAGTGATTAAAATGCTCACATCTGGGGAGTGGGTCATGTCTTCTGGCGTCAGCTTCCTAGGCATGGAACTTGTCCTGTCCCTGCTGGGCTCTGCAGAGCTGCTTGGGGGGAAGGAGTGATTAGGAGGGCCCTGTGTCCAGTCAGCAGGGGAAGAGGGAGAGGTGCTCCTGCTGACAGCCTCTGGGGAACTGCTCAGGCTTTCCCAGGGCACTACTAGGCTGTGACAGAGATCTGTTGGCAGCCTTAGGGATGAGAAGCTGCTCAACATTGTCACTTGGTAAAGCAACAGCCCTATCAAACAAGCCTCTTGTGAACAAAGCCTCAAGTACTGCAGAGCAAGCAAGGCTGCCCTTCAAGGGTGGGAGCGATCCTCTTGCAGCACTCACAGGTTATGTTGTTAATGCTTCTGCAGTCCCTTATTTTTTACAAGTAAAACTCCTAGTAGTTTCTCCTTTATTTCAGAAATTAGGAGTTGGGTTGTCACTTCTGGTAGGAACAGATGCTGATACCCTTATTTTGTTCTCGAGGGGTATGCCTTCATGTAACAGTGCACAAACACCCCATCTGCATCTGCTGCTGGCAGTGCACTGCACTTTGCACGGGGCAGCTCCGTGAAGCACAGCTGCTCCCCTTGGCTCCAAAAGCAGTGGGGCTGTTAGAAAGGCTGCAAGAATCAGACTGTCCTGCTTGGATGCTGCCCTGCACAGGTTGCTTGTTGTGATGGTCACCTGTGCGCTCCCATGTGCTGTCTTATGCTGCTGGAGGCACCAGCACAGCTGTATCTTTGCAACAGAGCAGCTGTGCCTGTGGCCAACCAAATGGGGGTTTTTGTCTAATTCTTATGGTTAAACTATCTGTACACTGTCATCCTGGGGAGCTGTTGGTAAAGTCTTCCGTGGTCATTTATGTGCACTTCAACATGTGAGTTTGTAAAGGAGATGAATCTTTTCTGGGATTATATCCAAGATGCTGAAACAATTCTGCAAACTAGACACCATTGCAATTTTCAACAAAAAATGCCAAGAATGAGGTATCTGTCTTCCTGCTTAAACATGAATGTAGTATGCCTGTTCTTGGGGTGGGGGGAAAAACAAGACAAGGCACTTCCTCTACAGGCCTGGAGAGGAGACGAGAACAAACAGCATGTGACAGACCTTAGCTGTGTTGTCTAATGCTAGACTGGAAGGCATTCAGCTGATAAGCTGGATGTAGGAGCCTAGACAGAACAGAGCTGAAGAGATTTCCATGGATCAATGCTCTTTAGTTACCAGGGCATTAAGCAGTCTGCTTCACTTCTCTTAGATATTCAATAAAAAGAGACTATAACAGTTAATCCTGCTCTGAAATCATTCTTGGAAGTTAAGAGATTTCTCAGGGGCACCTTGAGCTTCTTGGGTGGACATGGAAAGCATCTGTGTCAAGGGCATCAACTGTCCAAAGCACAGCTCCAAGCACTACCTTGAGGTGAGCACTGCATTTTGCTTCTTTCCTGAAAGAAAGCACTCATCTATGCCTCTTTAAATGAGTCCTGAGTGTGGCAAAAGAAAAAGTTGAAAGGAGAAAACATCACCTGTGCAAATTATTGGTGAGCATGTATCTAAATAATGCAAAACAAAAAACATCTTAGATTTTCCCCCACAACCTGCTTTAAGACCTAGTGATTCATCTTGCATATTAAGGGTGAATCATTTTGAAACAGTGAACTGGCTATGAAAAGAGGAAAAACTTCAGAAATATTTGCCTTGGTCTGCAGTATATATGGTTTGGATCAGCTGATCATTTTGTTTCTTCTGTTCTTTAATTTCGTGACACAACACAGTTATTGGTAGCCTAGTACAGACTAGATGTGATAGGTAGGGGAAACATAGGTATGTCTTAGGGACACTATCTGTTGATAGCAGAGAAATTGTAATAAAGACTTTGCTTTGTGCAGGCTGGCTCACAAGGTAATAGTGGGGAAATTGTTGTTTTAAGGGAACTATTAAAATTAACTTGATAAAACTATAAGCAACTGCTTTCCATGCTGATGTCTGTCTTGGAACAAACTTTCTTTGGAATTTTTTTCCTCATTTTCAAGAGGAGGGCTTTAAAGCTTAGAGATTACTGTGATTTGCATTGCGGAAGGCATTAACGTCAAAACATTTTTTTCTAGAATTTTTTGTATGAGACATCCTATAACAAAGCAAACTTGTGTATTTATACTGGACTCTTCCAATTCAGTAAAGTTTTATTGTTGCTAAATATATAGCAGCCAACCACAGGCTTCAACTGTGAAACACTAAAGGGGTTATCACCCCCTCTGACTACAGCAGTAATTGTTGGTGCCTTTGTAATAAGGCTTTCTCCCTGTTGTCATGAGGATGGGGTGTGGTATTAAAATTGGTGATAATAAAAACAGCTTCTAAGCACTTGTCCCCAGCTGCTGGCTACTGAGTAAAACAGGATAACATTCTTTCTGACAACACTTACAGGGTGCTTCAGGGTCAATTCCAGTATTGCCAGCTGCAGTAAAAGCTGGTGCTGTTTGTTTTCAGGTGAGGTGGAAAGTTCATTTTATGGTTATGACATGACGCTACCAAAATGTCCAATTCAAGGCAGGCAGGAGCTTGGGAACTGCCTTTAGACTGAAGTGTAATATCAGGTCATTAAACTATTACAGAAAACTGTAGGCTGCTCTTTATTCTGTTTTGATAATTCTTGAGACAACTTTATCATTCATGTAAACAAGTAAATCTTATTCCTTGGCTTATCCTACTACTTTCTTAGCTTATTTCTTCAATATAAGAGATGGTGCTGGAATTTCCCTCCTTCTATTCCAAGTATTTTTCATTTTCCACTCATTTTAAAATAATCCTGAGGCTAAGGCTTCCCTGAAGGCTCTACTTTTCAAATTTCCAGTAACTCTAAGTTCACCCAACATGAGCTTATTCTTCTCTTTGTGTCTCTGCTCATGCTTTAGGTCCTGCTATTGCACAGGTAGCAATTTCTTTTATTCACTTTCCATTTTTCCCTCTGTCTAGACTCTATTTCATATAGCACCCAGCCAGCTGTTCATCCCTCTTTGATCTTTGCTAGATCTCAGAGCCTTAATGTTATCATCTTTCTGCCTCCGTTCCTTTCAAAATTAAACCCAAATCAGTCTCAACGAACCTACCTCTACCACCTAAAAATGAAGAACTAGGTTCTTTTACCTTCCTGCAGCCCCTCAGCCCTTAGTGGATATTTAAGATGTTTTTCTCACTACCTCTTCTGTTTTTATGAGGTTCTTCAGTTCAGATCTTCCTGAGGGGTTTTCTTTTGAGCTTGCTCCTGCCACTGTCCCTAAGCTGGACCCCAGTCATTCAGGTGCCTTCCTTCAGGAGCAGGCTGTGCTGGCAGCCCCTGGCTTCTGTGGGGTGCCTGGCAGCAGAGCTGCCTGCCTGCCCTGACCCTAGAGGCCTGTGTGCTTGAGGTGCCCTGACCCTAGAGGCCCGTGTGCTTGAGGTGCTCAGTTGGGTTTTCAGCCTTCTGCCTTTTTCCTTGGGGACACCTGCTCTGTCCTTCATGCATTCTCTGGTGGGATCTTCTGCTATGATCCTAGACTACAGGAATTAACATCTTTCTCTCCTGCTTCAGTAAGTTTAGGTTCTGTTCTGCAGCCTGTGTCATGACAGGAGGATGTAGAACTAAGGGTTTTTGATACACTGGCTTCACATTTAAAAAAAAAAAAAAACTAATAAAGCTCATGTAACCTTTTCATGGAAAATTGTTCTTTATTAATTTCTCACTTGGATACATAAGCAAAGCAGAAAATAACTGATTATGACATTTCCCATAGCCAAAGGAAACAAGTTCAAGGCTCTAATCAGAATAGGATGTGGTAAATTGGTGAACCCTGGTATGTGGTGTCCCAGGTGAGTTCCTGAGTCTCTGAATTATTCTGGGACATAAACTTCATGCCCATTCATCAAGAAGCTTCCTCTGTTCCTTCAGTCTTCAGAGATTTTATACAACAACCCCCCCCC
>VXAV01006116.1:36664-60654 GCA_013399715.1 Alectura lathami | reverse complement strand
AAAACTCTATTAATCTTATTCTGAGTTTCTATTTTTGAATTGCAATCTGATTCCTCGTGTGGAGGCTTGCTCAGGGAGCTCTCCGTTGGCGCATGTTAAATCTGTCTGCAGAGTGCTAAATCCTGTTTTATAAGAGCATATTCATGCAGCCAGGGGCCATATGGATACCTAGATAAATGCTCATATGGATAAATAGCTTCTAATGTCTTTGTCTTCCTGTGGAAAAAACAGTTGTCTTCTTGCCAAGCCAAAGTACTGCAATAAACATAAAACACAAATATCAACAAATTGAAGCACTCCTATCAATTAAATACTTTAGTAGAGATGTAAGTAACATTAAAATGCTTCACATTTTTTTGTTTCATGTGATGCTTGGCATTCATTCTTTATTTAAAAGCTGATAGATTCCAGCAAATACAGAAGTGAGGAGAGCAGTTTCATCCTCTGATGCATGCTTGGACGTCTGCTGCAGGAGTGTGCTCAGTGATCGCTTCTCAGAGAAGGAACAGAGTTGTTCCCAGATGGGGATGTCCCTACCACAAACTCAGCCCTTAAGCTGAAAAGAGGCCCTGTTTTGTTTTGAGCCCTGCTTCTGTCAGAATCCCAAGCAAAAAGATAATGAGTGATAAGCAGATGTTCCACATAGCATTCAGTATGGATATGCAGAGATGTTCAGGTGAGAACTGATCATAGTGGGAAATGAGAAGAAAATAGAGATACCTGAAATAAATCTTCTGACATAGTCCTGAAAATGAAATACATTTTTATATCACCTGCCACAAGTGCACCCACCTATTTAACTCATTCTTCGTTACATGTGTTAGTGGAGAAGAGGGAGCATAAACTAAGAAGCCACCTCAAATGTATGCTTTGAACAAACTAAATCTCATGTGGCTGTTAGTGATGTCTCCCTGGGCTGTCCCCTGCTTCCCTGGAGATGACTTTTTCCTGTTCTCAGTCCTTGCCTCCGCTGCACACACCCACTAATGCATCCATGACTGAACTTTCTCTCACTGAATCTGCTGCACCTAAAGATCATGTCTGCCTCCACCAAAGAATAGCACTCATCTGACAGCTGGGTAAATCCCTCTAGCAAAAGGCCTCAAGAATGGCAGCAGAAATTATGACTAAGGCTTTCAGGTATTAAAGGAATACCTTTACAGACAAATAACTGCATTTTACCATAGGAATTTGTACACTATTTAAGCAGCCAGCTTTTCTAGGACCCCACCAATATTTAAAAAATAAAACAATTATATCCATAAACTTCATTCTAATAGGTTCATGCTGATGATCACTGCTCACTGTTCTTACACAGTTGTTTTGCAATGTGCAGGAGGATGAGAGGAAAGAGCTTAACTTCAGACAAGGAAGGGTCTTCCAGAGTGCAGTGGGCAGTCACTGCAACAGTCTGCAAAACAATAGTGCAGCTGCCTGTTACTTTTCCATGCCCAAAACATTTGGTGTCTTCCAATGGTGTATGCGTGCATGGTTCTGTCCCTTGCTCTTCTTGCTCCAAGACCTCCTCCTGCACTGCTGTAACAGGTGTGCAGACTCTCATTGAGCAGCTCAAAATCACAAAGTGGATTTCAAGCTTACAGACAAGTTGCAGGGTGTGCACCAGAAGGCAGCTGCTGGGGTGCGGGTAGGACAGTGTAAGCAGGGAACTGGAGCTTGCAGCAGCCCTTTCCTTAAAGAGTCAGCTCTGGCCAGATGGGGGAGCTTCACCTAAACCCTAGCAACAATGCCCTGAAAACAATGTGGTTGTAAACTCATTTTAGAGTATGTTATGACATTTTAGGCTTGTGTTGATGCACCCTGAAACTGAAGTTATAAGAAAGTTATGAATTGGTCTTCTGTGACCAGTCATCTTGATTTTAAAGCTTGCTGCTACTTACGTTCATTTCCATATTCTTGTTTTTCTGCAGCTATCTACACTTAATGGCAGGAGTACACACTGAAAGAATGACTTTAAATGTTTCAGAATCCGGGTAGAAAACAAATACTAAAACTGTAATCATAAGTAGTTTCATTGGCAAAGATAATGCTGAGTTGCTTGTTTGTGACAGCTGGGAATTCATCTGTTGGTAATGCCCAGAACAAAATATAGCTTGTGTTATCATGCCTCTTGAATCTGGTTTTTTGTTGTTGTTTTGTTTGGAACTGAGGTGAAAAGAGCAATACTTTAACTTCTTAGATTAATTCCTGGCAGACCAGCTGACACCTTCTCTCCTCGCCGAAGGTTGCAGAGGGAGAGGGAGTGTGCTCAAACCTTCCCTGACTTCTGCTGAAATTATGAGTCTGCCACATCAGAACAATAGATCTGTTCTCCCAAGCACCAGCTGATACAGTTGAGGGTACAGAGCACTACAGGGCACGAGTGTGTGCTCAGTGATATTAGTTGTTTTTTTCATGGTAAGAGGGGGAAAGATATAAACATGAAACTGCAGTAATGCTTGCTTTAATGTTCTTTAAATTTGAGATTTGCAAGCATTTTTTTCTCTATTTTTCTCAAAATCAATCAAAATGGAATTTCTTTCATTCTTCCACACAATTCAGCACTATATATACAAGTAAAAGTATTTTGAGGTAAATCAGAAAGAGAAGAAATGATGAATGCATTTCAAGGTTTTGATTTCCTTGTCTGAAAACTGCCATGTAGTCGCTGCACTTAGTTGGTGTTGGACCAATAGCCAAAGGTTTGTTTTTCTTTGGTGCTAATTACTACCTCTGTTTACTGCTTGTGATGAAAATATGATACAAGATCTTTCCAGAAGATAAAGAAGTTGCAATGAAGTTACCAATTCTACAGGTGTCTCATCTGTGTAGAATAACTGAGTTTACTTCAAACTGTTGGTAGCCCAATAAGTTGAGATGAGAACAGTATCAGAATCAGCTATCAGAACATCTTCATCAAATCAGAATAATTCCTACTCATCCTACTCAAATTTGCTTTTAAAAATCCTCCATGTGACAGCACCAGCACCGTTTCTTCTCAGCAACAGAAATTATCTGGGTATCCAGCTTTGTTTTCAATGTTTGGCAGTTTTGGTATTCCAAAATTGCATTTCAGTTAAATTCTTGCATCTTTACACTAGAACTAGTGCATGGCTTTTACAAATAGGCCTTCTTAAGTTGAGAGGGTAAAAACTCAAACCAATAACTTCAGGAGGTTTTTTTTTTTAATTAGCATCATAATTCTGAAGGGATAGACTCCTAATGATACGGGATTTCATACAATTCCTCTATGGATTCTGTTTTTGCCAATAAAACTTGTGCTGGGGGGGGGAATCCCCTTTTTCACCGATTATAGAGAAATGACCTTTGTGTGAGGTTTCAGCCTTGCTTAGAAAGTTATTCTATTGTTGATAATTAGCCAAACCTACCTATCCTTTATTCAGCTATAAAAATGTTACTGATAATGCAGGAATACTTGGTCTCCTGCAGGCCCCTGTAGCTGAAATATCTTCTGCACCTTGGATAACTTAAATTTACATTCTTAAATTGCACATTGAGGATTTTCCCTTTAATTGATGCAGTTTCTCCCATAATTGAGCCTATGAGCCATTTCCCTCTGAGCATCAACAAAAACCTCCTCAAATCTCTGCGTCTAGAAATAAGCCAAGGGAGTAGGTTGCAATTATAACTGCCTAAATAAGTTGGGGCTTTGGGATCAGTGGCTAAACTGGAATATCAAAGAGAAAAGTTGGACTGACTCAAAATGAAATTCTCTTGATTTGTCTGCTCAGTGAAATAAGGAAGATCTCTTTAGTGTAGCAATTCTCAAAACAAATGGCAGATAAATGCCAAAATAAAACACTGGATTTCCCATTGGCCACCAGCGCGTGCCATCAGGGCCCAAAAGGGGATGAGATGTTTTCATACAGTGGCACAGCAGGGCTTGCTACCTTGAAGGTGCTGCACAGCCTTGGTCCCCAGATTCTGCACATCTGTGACCCTTGCAATGGTGTCAGTCGCCTTGCTGTGTGCTCTGTAAGGCTCCCTTCTTGCAGTGCTTGTAGGACAACAGAAATGTGTGCTTGTGTGTGTGTAGACTTTCTGGTGAAAATGGTTGTTTGCTTTAATCAGAGCTAGCTTTTATTGAACAGCAAGGCTTTGTGCGTTCATTGGTGTTGCCACCAAGTTTGTAAACTGAGTGATTCAATAATTTCTAATCTTGCATTGTGAAAATGACCGTGAAACATAGTAATGTGAAAAAACTGCAGCCTTCCTTTAATGATTAATTGTAGACATGGAGTATCTGACTTAATGGATTCATTAAAGTACTTAATTTTTAGCCTTGCCCATTCAGAAATAAGGTCAAAATCACAACTTGAGATCTCATAGAATTTTGATTAGGAATTCTACAAATTACACTATCACATCAGAATACTTTAGCATGTGCAAAAATATGGGTAAAGCAGAGGAAACTTCTCTCTTTTTTTTTTTTTAAATAAAGCCCCAGAGTAAGAGCATTGCGTGTTGGTTTTATGTTTGTTTGGATTTCTTTCAAAGTCTTAGTGTGGTTTACATTTCATGAATATATGAATATAAATAGCTTACCTTTTATGTTAGAGAAGATGAATTCTAAGCTGTCATACAGATCTTCTGCAAAGCAGCCTGGATACCCAAAAAAAAAAAAAAGCAACTCTAAACTTAACTGTTCTGGTAACCTAAGCCATGGGTGGTTCATCAGCTTGTAGCTTACCTGCTCACAGTACATCCAGTCGCAAGTTCAGGTGCCATCTTCTCTTGTCCTCCTGGCAATCTGTCCTGCCTGAGCCCAAAACACAACTGCTTCCCTCAATTTTGATCTCACTCCTTTGCTCATTTAGATTGAAAGCACTTGAAATGCAAGTTCACCTGAGCATTCTGAGCTCTGTCAACTGCATAACATCTTTCTGGACTCAAGCCTCTGAACAAGAGGCTTTTACAGTCTAGACTGGTAAACTCATTCCACAGATCCTCCCTCCCACTAGAGCAGCCCTTGGCTTCCCAGGTTCCTAGTTCTGTGAAAAGGTTCAAGTAATGATCTCTGGGGTTCTCGCCAGGTTCTTGCACTTGCCCAGGCCTCACCCTGCCTAGAGAGCACACTCCTGGCGAGTGGTGCAAAAAACAGTCCTTAGGGCTGGGCTGTCAGTGTAGCTTCATTACTACAGCACTATTTGTTTGTGGTCTCCTTGAATCAGATGCAAAAATAAGACAATGAAATGATAACCTTTCCAGGTCAATGCAATATACTGTACAGTTTCCCAACGCTGGCAATCTCTGAACATCCAGGCAGAGCCCTGTGGGTGCTGGATTGTACTCAGGGCCATTGCGCAGGGAGGCCCAGGTTCTGCCTCCTGGAAGGTGACTGACAGAGTCTTCTGAGGGACAGGGGAAGAAGAGGGGGACATGCTGTGGGTATGTAATGATGCTTACTGCTGAAGTGGAGAAAATAAATTTGAGAATTATTACAGATGCAGTTACTGGATGGTTAAGTGCAAAGTGTCTCTCTTGTTGCCCTGAACTGTAAGGTGGAAAGCTTTCCTCTGCTGATTTGCTCAGCATATGTCCTAGTTATGCAAACTGTGTGCTAGGGGGTCAGGATTTGAGCAAGCATTTGGCAGCTCCAGAATTCTAAGACTTAGCACTTCAACTCATTTGCAAGTACCATATAATGAGCTTTGAGAATTCCTCTTTAGTCCAAGATGCTCTCATAAGGAGTTCTGTAGTCCACATGTATTAGGGCAGCATAAATGATAGATGAGTCAAAGCCTTACTCAGTCTCTTCTTTTGAACCTGAAGTTGCATCATCTGACTTGACTGCCTGTGCTCTCCTGAAATTAACTACAGCTTTACTTCCACTACAAGCCTGAGTGGAAGCTTGCTCCCTTCTTATCACAGCAATGGTGAAATGCTTCTTAAGCAACAATGACCAGTGAGTTCAGCGCTTCATGGATTCTATAAGAAATCTGCCTTCTGGTTTAATACTTGCAGTATGTAACTAGAATCTTGAAGCTGGCAGGAAACCCTGTATGGACTTGGGTTCAGCCTTGTGAAGAGGGGGAGATGTGTCCAGTAAGCTAAAGGCAAACTGGATCATAACTGCAGTGTGCGTGAGCCTTCAAACTGCATAGGTTAGACATTGATATGGTTTTCTTCTCACTAGCCTTATTATGAATTTTTTTTTTAAATAAGTTCAGGCAGTGGTTTTGAAAACCCTCTGATATTGGTCTCCCAATGTAGTCAGCAGGAGCTTCAAGTCAGAAGGTGGTCACCAACCAAACTCACCCGCACGACCAGCTGTGCTGAGGAAGAACATTCCAGCTGGGGACTAAGGCTGTAAGTACCAACACCTCAGTTCTCCAGTGCTTTGGTCACCTCTGCTCAAGGAAGAGAATATTTCCTTTCCAGCAGAAGATAATCTGAGATATGGGAAAGTAAACAGCCCAAAATGCCCATGAAAACTGATTCTGATGACTAATGTCCTTCTCACCAGCATAATGGTGCCTAAGGTCTCTGGAGTGGTACCAGTATCTTCAGGCATTACCTCAAAATAAGGGCCATAGTTGTCAGACTTAAGTTCTTAAAAGCAATGGTGTCACTGTCAGGCTTAAAATCTTAGTCAGAAGCAGTGGTGGCATTGTGTGTGTGTACGTAGAGAAAAGTCTGGGCTCTGTAGCTGAATCACACCTTGATATTCCTGTAGATGGCACTGGTACATGCTCTGGACACAGGACATCTCCAAAAGTTGCATTTGCTTTCTGATAAATGGTTATTATAGCTTTTGCTGAGGTAAGAAATATTTTCTGGAAGTTGCGCTTTAGGACTCATAGCGGATTGTGTGACAGCCTGTCCAATGCTAGCCAAAACTTACCGTTGTCTAACATCTCTAAGAGGAAAAGCGGGAACTCTGATATTCGCAGTCTGTCTGAAGGGTGGTGAGGCCAAACCTGAGCACGCTATTTGGGCCAGTAAACTCCAGCCTGCTGCTTAGGCCGTTTGTCAGGGTAACCTGCCCCTAAGTTGTCACACAGACAAGGGCCTTTTCATGTCCACTTTCCTTAGCAATTGACCAACTCAAGCTATCCAAAGCTGTGCTGTTCATAATGCTAAGTACCTAGGAAGCCAGCTGCTTCCTAGTAGCATTTGGGTAAGGACAGCTAGATAGGGGCAGGGGGGAGTACAAGGCTGATATTCTTTTGTGTCTTCATGTATAGATGCAGAATTCTTTAATTGTTTTAATTTTATGTATTGTGTGTATAATTGTATGTGTATAACTTCTGAGGCTGCATTTGGACTTCAGTTTGGACAAGACTTATTTAGATCCCCAGGTAGACCATCCCAAGCAGAGCCAGCCACACTGTTAGAGCTTGTCAGTCCTGCCTGACAATCCCAGTTTTTTTTTTTTCTGAGAGCAGTAGAAATTAATATTGTCATCTCACCTTCTGTGAGTCACAATTTAAAATAAAATAATTGTTTGAAACACTCTTTTATTCTGAAACACTGATTTCTTATAATAAGAGGTCAGGTTCTGCTGTCTCCAGACAGTTACGTACCTGGCCAGTTTTGATAATAGAACCCTGCTAGTGATCACTTAGAATGAAAAACAAGGACCCAATGCTCAAAAACACCAGAACACCTGTGCCTGCAGAAATCTTGCTTTCATGGTGGCTGTCTCTTGCCTTTCATCCTCTTAGCTCCACTACAGTAAGCTGTATAAACTATACCTTCTTCAACGAGCCCTTTGAAATGCATTCTGTTGTGAAGGCAGAATCGAGGAACCCTTGATGTAGGTTATACTGTGAGCTCTGGTACTGTATAGTGAAGGAGAAAACTGGGAAAGGAAGGATTTGATTCCTGACCTCTTACTGTTAAATGGAAACAAGGATGATGTGGGGAACACTTTCCAGAGTAGAATCTTGAGCTGAAGGCAAATCCTTTGCTCCAAGTGCTCAAAGTAACGTATAAATGAAGGAGCTCTTTCTATTCTTAAAAGGTTTGTGGACTTGTATCTGCTCATTTCAAAGCAAACCTAAAAGTCAAATCTGAATGTTTCATTGTGGAGTAATGACAAAAAAAACTATTTGTATGTGAACTTGAGATAAAATCATAAGGGAGTGGGGTGGGGAGCTGGGGAATGTGGTAAACATCTCTGGAGTATATTATTTTCTAGGAAGAAATTAAGATGAATCCTGAGTAGAGAGATTAAATATCTCATATTATGAAAAAAGGGCAAATTCTAATCAGTGCTCATCTGCATCCCCAAAGCTGCACATAACAAAGAACTTTAGTCTATTTAGATTTCATTGAATATTTAACTTCTCACAAGGAAAAATGTGATTCCGATCATCATCAGCCTCGATTAAATTCTGTTTTTGTGCTATCATATTTGTCATTTTATGAGCTGCTGCTTGGTGCAAAAATAGAAATATTAATGCATGCTGATGCTTGTATTGGATCTAGCATACAAAGGAGTAGTTCAAGAGAGAGAGACATCTGGCAGACTGCCATTTGGAGATGAGAATAATAATTCAAATGTGGTAAGGAAGTTACAAATGCCCTGTGTATGAAAGCAGTGAAATTCTTGTCTGTATTAATACCTTGCATTTTCTGGGTTACTCCAAGTCCAGTGTGTGTATTTTGGAAAAAAAGTCTAATTCAGTTGAATGAATATTTTTTTAATCCATATTTGCCATAGACAGATCGAGCACCTTGCTGGTGGGGAGGGACTGAAATAATTTCATCTGTTCTGCTCAGGTTTCAGACTTGTCTGATTACTTTCAAGATTCCATGTAGCTGATGTTCCAGTTCATGGACGGGATGGGGCAAGGAGGGTAAAGGTTATTATGAGAGAGTTCCTGAATGTGCATTTATTCCGCTCTCAGCGGTTACAGCAGTCACTGTTTCTTGCTGGGGATTCTGTTTCCCTGGGAGAGGAGGCCATCAGAAAAACAAACCCTAGGCAACTAGTACAGCTTGTCTGCGCAAAACACAACGCATGATTGTTGTGACAGTGCTCCTACCTTTATAATGAGCACCCATTATGTTACTCCTGGAAATGGGCACTTTGTTAACCCTGCTCTGAACACACAAACTTCCCAATTGGCTATTTCTACATACCTGAGTAGTTGGTGAGAATTTGTGACATTATCTTCAAGAAAAACAAAACTGAGTATGTTTGTTAGGGGTCTGCACTGTTTGAAAGGTGAAGTGTTCCATAAACCAGAAAATACTGAATTCTTGGCTCTAATTTAACCAGCACATATTGCAGACTTTGAGAGAAATAAACGTTAGCACTGAGACAGCAGCTAACTCAGAGGCAAGGAATAGAGAGAGCAGAATATTGCAATTTGCTCCTTTGACTGGTATTACAGATTGTTTACCCTTTGGTTTTATAATCTCCTCCCAGTAGCAAATTTAGTTTGTCTACCAACATAAGTATTCATAAGTGCACTGCCTCCCTTTATGAAGCTGCAGCAGCACAGCCACCCTTGCTGAGCTGCACACAGGTGAGTGTTTGTGCAGCCTGGGCAGTCTTTTTATCAGCTGCAGTGGAAAAAGCTGTAAAAGCTGGCAGTGATTTGTTCCACAGCTGCAGAATTGCACATCTTGAGCATCACCCATCTAAGTTTGCTTCAGTGGAAACAAGTGAACTTCTTTTCAGTCTACATAAAATCTTGGTACATATGCAAATATAGTGTCATGCCTTGCAGATATGCTGCAGCTCAGACCACAATGCACAGAGCTGCAGTGCTGGCACAGGTGACAGGCCATCCCATTGGGAAGTGGGGGAGGAGGTTGTGGTGGGGGAACAAGTAAGAGCTACAGCTATGTGGAAAGGCAAAAGGAAGGATGGGGAGCAGGGATGTAAAGCTGGAAGGGAAAGGCGAGTGTTGTTGTCACGCCATAATTAGCATTACAGACCCCAGTTTAGGCCAAACGTGCCTTATTGTGCCAGTAGCCCCTGTCTTTCATCACCTGTGTATGAATGGTTCCAGGACAAAGTTCTCTTGTGGATGAGGTCTCTGTTTAGAGCATGAACAAGCTGGTTCAAAACCAAGCTGCATCAGGATAAAAGCTTGCATCAGTGAACCTTGGGTGCTGCAGTTCTTATGTCATCCATATGACAAAGCTGCCCAGAGAGGAAATCATCTGACTTGTTAGTGCTTCACTGCAGAGCTCTCCACGTTCACTAACTCATTATGAGTTGGAAACACTGGAGACAGCTCATGGGGAGGTAGAAGGAAGAAGACTGACGAAGAAAACTTTCCAAAGCAGAACTCTTACTTAAAGCACAACATGTAAACCAAGGGAAAGCTAAAGGTAAGGTAGGAGAGGGGGATGAGTAGTCTTTGTGAGGGAGCCTTAAAATCTGAAGAAATGCATTTACATTGAGATCTTTCATTGAGCATATCAGTAAGAGCATCATAAAGTCAAAAACTACCTGTGAGTCCAGACAGTCACTAGTGTTTGTCAATTACATTCTTTACTCAAGCTAGCTTTCTTTGGACATCCTTCCCTGTAAGGTAGGTAGGCCTGAAAGTCCAAACACAGTAAGTATCTTTTTTCAGCTGATCCCTGCTGCTCCCTCTCCTCCCACAGAACAAGATCATAGGGACAGACCCTCAACAGGTCTGTGCCACTGCATGCACTGGTCTCGCAGATCTTATGCTGTTTAGAGCATTCTGAAGTGTGTATACGTATATATGCACACCTTAACCTCTGCTCAGGTTCTGTAGTGAAGGCATAAGTTACAACATGGAGTAGCAAATCTCCCCAGTGAAGTTCGTTATGGGTCTGGTGTACTGTGTTCAGCATTGCATGTACCATGTGACATTATGTCTAAAATTCCTAGTTTGCATAGTAAGCCAAGCAGTTCATGTGCGTTAACAACCAAAAGAAGCTCTAGTAAAATTAAAAAGCTGGAGAAGTATTTTAAAACCTGACTCTCTTCAGCTGAACTGCTAGTGCAGAGGACTTGCTCTAGCTGTTGTGTGAGTGGGAGATCTTTATCAAAAGCCTCTTGCTAGCTCAGGTCCCTTAGGTAAGCTTGATATTGGGCTGGAATTACATTTCCATCACATGGCCTGCAGCTCATTGCAAATCAGGCAAATACCTCTGCATAAACTAAAGGGAGTGTTGTGTCCTACAGACATGCATATCCAGATCAGAGCTTCTACAGAACCATGGATGTGCTTCCTGAAAGTCTGCTTTAGTCCTGTTTCTAATGAATAACACATGGTAAAATAAAATTGAAGTCTTTAAAGAGATTGAGTCCCCATTCTGTTATTTATCTGAATGGAAATACATGTGCCTGACTTCATTTCTAATTATCAAGAGAGAACTAAGATGGACATCTACTGAGCTACAGTAAGAAATGTCATTTACATCCCTTTAATGCATTGTATTGCTTTACTGATGTTATGGTGATAAAGCATGTCCCCCGGAAGCTCAGCTGGCAGTACTGTATGAGAAAGTGAAACTGTGGTGAATGAGTCACTAAGATGTCTGTGAACAATATTTGCCTCAAACCTTTTCATGTGTGTGGATTTTCTTGCTGTGGGTAGCAGTAGGCGGTGGGTTTTAGCTGTTGTCAATATATTGTTCAAATTGCTCTCTTCTTTCCCAGTAGCTTCCTTTTGTTCTGGGAATTTTGGTTCTGGTTTTATAAGGAAACAAGGCTTATGCAATCATGTGGCCATGGATCTGTCTGTCCTGCTGTGGCAGCTTTTTAACCTGCTAGCCAATTCTAACTGAACTTGATGGCAGCAGCGGCAGTCTCCAAAAACCTTATGTTTCTACAAATTAGTGAAAAATCAAGAGCCAGGTACAGGACAGAGAGTGGCCCTAAGTAGGGAAAGCTCCTCTTAGCCTTCAGACACATGAGATTCTACACAAGGAGCTATGTTACAAGTGTTCTCATAACAAGAGGAACATCTTGACTTAAAATTTACACCCAGCTTGCTACCAGTGAACTCAGCTCCCAGATAACACCCAAACAAAGCAGGCTCCGTAGCTCCCTTGCTCACAGAACTGTTTTGTGTATGTGACCTTGGTCAAGGGGAAGCTAAATCCAAATGCTGCATGAGCATTACTAATACTCTGTGTATTCAGAAATATCTGGATTAGATGCAAAGAAATAATCATAAAAATGCTGCATTTTATGATTCATTAAGCTCTGACACTGTGACATAACAAATAAAAGTGCATAAAAAGCATTTCTGGAGCCCTTTATTAATTGCCCTATTTCTGGGAAATCTGTTTGGAAAGCAGCCTGTTAGTGCCTCTTTCCCTCCTCCCTTGCAATGGCATGCAGCTTTTTCACCTCTCATGGAGTTTAATCAAAAAAAATTGTAGATGTTCCAGGTCACAGGCTCTGTGGTGACTCAAACATTAAGCAAGTGTTTTTGACAGACCACAATGCACTCTGCAAACCCTCCCTTGTTCTTCTTGGATGAACAAAGGTAAAAAAAAAACTCCCTTGCTGCTCTCTGTGCATCAGTTTTCTGTTGACAGGGGTAATTTGCTGCTTCATTTTTTTCATAAATGGAACTGGATGGAATAATCCTTCTGGCTCTCCATTGCTGTTTGAATCCTCGTTCAGTTGGTCAGCACTTCAGTAGTTCTGAAGGCAATTAACTGGAGTGACCCACTAGTTATTTTATGTTGAGCTACTAGGCTTTATTTTCCTGGGATGTTAAATGCATTTTCATGCCGTAGTCAAAGACAAGGCAATGTTTCCTAAAACATCGTTTAATGACTTACAGTATTATAGGGCTGGTAACTGTGATTTTTTTTTTTGTCATTTCCCATAGGCAAAATTACAGTTTCTGTAGTATTACTTTCCTGTTGTGGAAAAAGTCTGAAAACAGAAAACTGAGAACATTCAGTTTTAGACCTGTAGTATTCTGTATCTGTAATAAAATTGGTGTTCTGACCTGCTCTAAGACAGCTTGCATACAAACTTTCCCTTTCATGCTAGTCATCCCCCAGTTAGTGTAAATGGGAGTTGGAAGTGCTCCCTGGCAGTTACCTGGCTGCTTCTGTATTTCATTAGCAGGCCATGGCTCCTTCAGGACCTGTCACCTGTCTCTTGCCTCACTTCAGTCTCTGGGCACAGATGAAAGTTGAACTGGGACTGCCTCTTGTGTGAGCATAAAGGAATTGCACAGAACAGGACTGCAGATAGCACCTGTTGGCAGGAAGTTACCCTCACAGCTTATCTTCTTCCAACAATGCTGACGGGGTGCCACAGGTAAAGGGAAGAAAACCACTCAGGTGGGTGACCTTTTGGCATTGCACCATCAGCCTTGCTACCAGCTGCGGGTAGCAACCAGCATTCAGTGACAAGCTGCAATCTGACAGCTCCTTCTCTGTTGTATCACTTCTATCCCTCTCCATAAAGACAGCTTCCTATTCCTTGTTAGTAAGGAAACCACACTGCCTGGAAAGATATCTGCATCACCATGACATGTGCTGCTGGGAAATAGATTTACCTCTGGTTGGCTTCTTGGAAGACGAGAAGCTGACTAGATACACAACTATTTCTTCAGATGCTGTCTGTATGTAATGGTCAACTTGAATAGGAACGCCCTGCTAAAAGCTGTGCTCAGATGCTTTTAAAAGTCCATGGCAATCAAATGCAAGCAGGGAACGATGCCTGAGCCCCAAATGCTCCTATAAAACTAAGCACTACATGTAAGAGGATGATGTGGCTCCTGCAGCCTGTTACCTTCTGCTCTGTTTTCAGGAATGTTTCATGGCTACCTGTGAGGAGCTAGCTGCCAATGGGAATGTTGGTGCAACAGGAGAGGGAACAGTCCTGCTGTGTTCTCGCCCAGCACTGGGAGGCTCTCAGCAGGAGAGATGCCTGCATTCTGCAGCCTTCAGCATCGTCTGCTGGGAACGCAGCTGTCCTGCAACAGGCAAAATCTGTGAAGGCCTTTTAAGAGGAAGGGATAGGAGCAGGTTTCCACTGCCATCTTCAGCCCCCAATTAAAATGGAACTCTTGTGCAGTGGGCAGAGCATCTGGCTGCACAGGATATCCCACAGGTATGGGGACCCCAGAAACCCTCCCAGGAACTGAGCTTCTGCTGCAGTTGCATCAGTCATGCAGGAAGAGATGGGATTTCCTCCAACCAGCTGCAACGGGCGCTGCAGGAGCGAAGTGTGTATGGCCTCCAGGGTACAGCAGGACAGCAGAAATATAGGTGGTAATTAGCTGGTGGTAAAGCAAGCGTTTGGGGGAGAGAAGTCTGAAAAAAATAGGGCAGCTTAGAGTCTTAGAAGGGAAAGTGAACAGAGCAGTGGGAGATTCTGGGAAGAGAGGAGGGAATTTGGCACAATGTATCACCAAGTCCACACAGGAGTTTTGAAGAATTTTGTTTTTCCCTCTCTATTAAAAACACCTCTTTCCTTAACACTCCCTTAACACAGTTTTGCTAGTGTCAGAAGATGCATCACCTGGTAATGGAGTATTTAAACAGCATTTAAGGTTTTCCATTACATAGAAATGCATATTCATCAAAGAAATGTCATTATTGATTTACACTGCTGTAGATCAATTGGTTTTTCATCGTCAAAAGTCTTTTGACTTCTTGGAGAAATCACAGTGCATGAAGGATTCTGTTGAAGTTAGTGGGGTATGTGTATTATTAACAACTCCTGTTGCAATACATAGAACAAACTTAGTTCCTAGGAGCATACAAAGGGCTCTGTACTGGGATTGCTAAAGTGTCCTAGAAATGCTGTAATACTGCTTTACATATAAAGCTACGCGACTCTGGAAATCTAGTTACAGAATGAACCATCACATTACTGTAAAGCTGAATAGCTTTAAATGCAAAATGCTGAATTTTCAAAAGCTTCCATCAGTAGCCTTTTTGTTTTATGGACTATTAAACTGGTGTGCAACAGGCTGTCACTGAACATTTGTTCCATGTTTTGCTGAATGAAGAATGGACTACGAGGCAGTTAAGGCACCTCTCCTGCAGGATAAAGATGACAAAACTGGGAGCTGTTGCAGCAATTGAAAAGGAGAGGTGTGGGCTACAAGTAGCGTGTGCTGCAGTGATGCTTATTTAGGAATTGTGGGAGAAGGAGGCAAGATGCTGGAGCTTACTGAAATTCAGAGCCTTTATATGTTATATTAAAAGCCTCTAAGCTGTTAGCTATGTGGACTACACTCCTAATAACAAAAACAAAACCTCAGAAAAAGATCTTCATTTGGAGTCTCTTCTGTAGCTGGGAGGAGTGTGGTAGTGGGCTGATAGTCTCAGAACACAAATATCCCCAGGTACCAGCGGTCACTGTCAGCCCACAGGCTGGCTAAGAGCAAAGCAGGTACAAACTACTTTGCCTCATCGCCACTGGAGCTACTCTTGTAGCTGAACTGGTATGAAATCTGCTGGGTAAAGGAATCTGACTTCTGCTGGTAACAGTCTGGCACCCTTTGCACTTCTCCATCTGCTCACCTAGGAGCTCTGGTAAAAGTTGTAAAGGAGTGGGGGGGGGGGAAACTGTGGTGGGGTGGGAGGTAAGAATTTTATTTATTCAAACGTGGCAATAAAGTAGGCATGATGTCAGGTGGGATTAAACTTGTGCTGATGAAATGTGCCTGAAATCTCTTCTGGAGACAGAAGACTAGCTATGCTAAGCCTGTCTGGTAGATAGATAATGCTGGTGTGAGCGTGACCTGTCCTGCTGCTGTGCCTCCTCCTTCCCTAGCCCACTGAGGCAGCCATGGTCTTGCAGCAAGCATGCACCTCACTGCAGCTGCCAGTATGAGTGGCTTTGCAATCCTGACAGCATCCCAGGTCAAAGTGGTAATAAACTCATTGAAGGTCTGTCTATATTTTTTTCCTTTGAGAAAAAAGTTTATTTTGCATTCAAAAGCTAAAAAGATGGGCAAAATAATTTTCTATCTTGACCTTGATGACTTCACATCTTAGCTGGGACAGACTGATTGCAAGTTCCAAGCCATGTATAAAACCAGTATCAACCACTCTGAGTAGATAGGAAGATGCATGACTGGAGGATGAAAGCATGGAAGGATGTGCTTCACAGAGGGTCATTTCACGCATTTTTCTGGATAAACCCATATCAATTCCTAGTGTATCCCCAGGGATACCACGCACTGGGACCAAAACCTTCATATTCTGAATTGTCCTGGCACCTCAGAGCAATGCAGCAAGGGGCTGTGCAGGCAGAGGAGGGGCTCCATCTAATGGTTTAAGAACTGGGATGTCTGAACTTTTGAAACCTGAAATGCAAAATGCTGTTGGCACAGCAAAATTTGCTCACATCCATATGTAAAAGTCGATCTTAAAATATTAATAAAGCTGTTTGGAAATGAAAATATCAGCATTCAAAAATCTCCATATCTTTGATTAAGAAAAAAAAATCCAGTTTTGAGTATTTCTGTGTATACCTGCAACTATGGAACTTTACCTGCATGGCAGTAACTAAAACAGGTTTGACTGGCCTATTTTGTTTGATGGGGAATAACAGGACTTGGAAAATTTGTTTCCAAGTAGGAAATGAAACAAGCCAGAAACCAGACATTTCTTTTTTTCAGTTCTGATATATGAGGGATTTTAATATATGTTTCAAAGTTAATTGATAGCTTTCCTTCTATTTTTGAAAAATACATCTAACTGTTTTAAAGGAAGAAAGCCTTCTGCAAAACATGAGAACTTGTAGATTTATACTTAACTGGTGCACTTTGTCCTTCCCCTTCCAAAACACCTCTTTGAATTACAGCCTCACAAGAGGGATATGAGAATGTAAATAAGGATAGCTTACCTGCTTCTAAGTGTGTGGGTTAGTGGATGGCTTATGCATCCGTGTTTTTTATTACTTTCCCATCAATGTCTCTAAGCAGTTCTGAAGGCTTCTCTTGTCCTCTCATTGGTCTACATGGTTCTCCATAATGCGCTTAGTCTGTTTAAAACTAGTGAATTCTACTAGTAACCGAGCATATATGGAAGTGGACAGAATGTCCAGAGAAAATGCAAACCAAACACAGAGGAAGCAAGAAGGAAATGGCAATAATTACACAATCTTCCTGCCTGGGGAGCCATTTAGTATCACTGGCAGCCTTCATTCACATGATCTTGTGGGCAACCAGATGGAAGAAGTGCCATTTATTTATTTCCTCAGCTTCCCTCTCCCTAAGAGAACAAAAATCCCCTAAGAGCACAAAAAACCCTGTGCAGATGCAACCTCCAACTAGACCAGCACCTGATGTTCCTCTTCTTCCTCTCTACTGTTCTTTCTCCAGTCTTTTTCCTCATGCTCTGCTGTTCTTCCTTATTTCACCTCCTCTCCAGCTTTGAATCTGTCTTTATCAAACATGCTATATGCCAGTGAAAAAGTAACACCTTAAATTCGAAATTCAAATCAACCCCAGAGCAGCACATATGGATCCTGGATTTGGCAGGGAGTTAGATGAGATCTTGAAATTTCCATTACATAAAATTTGGGGGTGTAAAGCCTTTCAGTTTCATCAATTTATCTTGTAGATTCTGCCTATTTACAGTTTCATCTGTGTGAAAATAGGTTCAATGTTAAGTTTAGATGTCCACCTGCTCCCACTGATTCATCACTAAGGATGTCTGCAAATCTGGTTGCTTAAAGCTCACAGTCAAAATTTTTAATTTAAACAGAAGGCCATTAAATTTATCATAAGGTTACTGAAAATGTAGCTTGAGCCTTTAACTAGCATTATAGCAAAGTATTTGGTTAGCTTTAGGGGAACTTCTGAAAGCTAGTTCTAACTGGAGTTCAGCTGGGTTTTTGAAGGAAACAAGGCCTGTGATCACACCATTTGTCCATCTTCTGGCTTCCCTTCCCTAATAATGTTTGAATTCACCGATAATTCTAGCTAGATTTGACAGAGTGACTTGAGAGCATGAAGCTCCTGGAAGTTTTGTGAAGAACAGTAACTGGTCAGGGGAGAATGACCCAAGTTAATGCCACCCACACGATTTAAAGGCAGGTAGCCCAGCTAGTTCGTGACGTGCTCAGCTTCAAGGAGGGGAGCTGCAAGGGGTATAGAAGGGTGGGTAGGACAGCATCTGGGTTGTGGTGGGGAGGGGAAGAGGCATCTGAGAGTGTCAGAGAAAGGGGGGCATAAGCCTATAGGATATGGATGTGTGGGGAAGCTGCAGCCACAGTTATGCTGCTGAGAAAACAATTTGCTGGTTTGCAAAGAAAGTGGTTTGTATTTGTATCAGCAGGAAGGGGGGTAGGTGCTGAGTGATGAGAGCACACGTGTGGCCTCCCTCCCCTGCTCCTCTCTGGCTGCAGTTACCCAGAGGTGAGGGATGGCTGTCCCAGGCACAGCCCCAGCATGAAGCTTCTTAATCTGAGGGGACAGAGTGTTTCTGTGATTCTGTGGTCTCTGCTGACCAGCTGACTGGGAATTGCATGTGTGCAGCTTATTAAGGAATGTCCAGGAGTTCTTAGGGTCCCCAGCAGCCCCTCTTTAGCCAGCTTTTCTTATGCAAAGTTGAAAATTAATTAAAAGGACAGGATATATAAGGCTTTCTTTGAAGAATTCAATATAGCAGTCTAAGGTGTTGACGTGTTTACCTTGAACAAATCAAACCCACCTGTGATTATTCTGGTTGCCTGCCTTGGAGCAGAAGCCTAGCTGCTGAGGCAGGGATCCTGAGCACAGTGAACTCAGGAGAAATAGCAATTGGATACGTGACATTTTCTGTTTGCTGTAAATTCATCTGTAAATAGCAGAACTTATTATTAATGAGATCGAGCATCTCATTAAGTAAAATGAGATAACAATAAATAATGCTCAATGTATCATTATGGAACTCTACAGCACCTGGTTTTGAATATGACAGATCAAATTACGGAAACACTGTGGTTTTTTTCTGCTTGGATTTGCAGCTATAGATTCTTCATGTTTTAATGTGTGGAATTTTTCGCACAGTAGAATAATTTTTATGCGTTTCATAAACCAAAATACCCTGGTAACCATTCTGATTGGAAATATAAAAAGCAGTCTATCAAGTTCTTCATCCTTATCTCTTAGGTGAAAATCCTTTCTGTTTGCCAAGAAAATATACTAGCACACTACTGCCCGATAAGCAAATCTTTCACTGACTCATTTTCAAAATACATATATTGCCTAATAATAACCTAAGCTTTCAATAGTAACTGTTTGGAAAGCTCAGATACACTTTCATAATGGTTTTAAACATCATTCAGGCTTAAAAACTACAGGATCCTTGCTGTCTGGGATCAAGGAATGTTACTGTGTTCCAAGTGATGGTGCCATCAAGTACATGCAGGTGCATACACAAAAAATCTTCAAGATATGGGCAAGAAAAATGCAGTTTTATAGTATGCATTTCAGCTTGTGCCATGAGATAGCTTCTTCCTACAATATTGTATGTGCTGTGTCATCCTAAGTATTGGCTAAGGAACATGTTGATCCTTAATGATTAGATGGATTTTCAATCCATCTGTGCTCTATCCTGTAGGAAGAGTTCTTAGCAGCTACTTCTTTTTGAAGAAATGCAAGGAGGATCTCTTATTTGTGGGCTGCAGTTGCCATACAATTCTTCCTTGTGCTGTTGCATCCTGTTGTAAAGTAAATCTCCAATATCCACAGACTTAGTCAGCTACACAGAGACCTTCTCCATCCTAAGTATATAACCACCTTACAACTTGGTTGTTATCAACAAGGTCAATGGGCTAAACTGAAAATAAATACTGCATAAACAGAACTTCTTTTTTCTCTTTACCTTTTAAGAAAAATCTTGACTCCTGACACGTTGTCAACAAGACCCACAGCAGGTGTTTTAGTATAAACTCTAGAAATAAAATCAAACAGATTTCTAGGGATATTAACAACAAATTTATCCCTACTTCCTGGAGCCCTTGCTTTGTCATCCTCTTTTCCTCCATCCCTTCCATTCATCAGCATAATAGTGTGCCTAGCCTTGGCTGCTTGAGGACTGACTGCATGCAATAATTATGCCTCGAGTCTCTTGAGAAGAGCGGCATCACTGACAGGAGGAAACAGCTTGGAAATAGCTGCTATGATTACTGAGCACAGGAATCATCTTGTCCAATGTATTTCTGCACCAGAGTCCTGCTAACCCAGTCAAAGGGAATGGTAACAGTTCAATCCACTAAAAACTACTGCAGCACTTCTCTGTGAGCTGAACTTCCCAGTGTAAAGCAAAACAGCTCATTATTAGGAGACAGCCTGTCTGTACCCTTCCCCATTTCGGAGGGAAATAGCCCACAGTCATTCACAGGTACCTTATCCCTTCTACAAAGTGAGAGTCTATTAGGACATTGTGCTTTGGTTCATATTGCATAAAATGATGAAATTCAAATTTATTGTTGCAAAACACCTTCCCCTGACATTACTACTAAAATGTTTCACATACAAAGCTATGGAGCATGGTTCAGTAATTAAAAAAGAGAAGAAAAGAAAAAATGTTAAATGGAAGTAGTGAAAATTTCTGGAAAGGTGTGTCTGGAGATGAGTTGTCTCAAAGCAAATAGCAGACCCATGGGGGCTGCTGCCCTCCTTCTAGGAATGCAGAGCACCCACTTTGAGCTCTGGCCCTGGCATTGCTGTAGTTGTGGTTAAGCTGTGCTGCGGCACTGGAGGTGTCTGTAGTGCCAGATGGTGGCTGGCACTTAAAGGGTGTTTGTCATTTATTCACGTATTTACAATGCACCAATAAATAACCTTAAGCACGCTGTTTATCCACTGATCTTAACAGCTTTGTCCTGAGGAGAAGGTAAGCTCTTACATTTTCTTGCAGCATGCTTTGTACCAGCCCTGTAATTAGGCAGCGACTCCAGCTGACAGAAAAGAGAGATCATCAAGCAACTTCTCCTGCTGGAGCTGAAGCCAGGGCAGATCAGATGAACCAGCTTTTACCTCTCTTCCTTCCCCTCTGCAACGGCACAGCAAGGGGGCAGTTGTTTTCTGCTGCATCACTCATCTGTCAGTGTATTTCAATATTTATATGATAGAAGTAAAGTCAAAAATATCCACCAAAAAGCAGAATCCATAATTTAGTCTCACTGTTGATATGAGATCCTCTGGAATCAGAGCACCACTAAGATGTGCTCAGTAAAGCTGAAACCCAAGGGTTTCTGACAATTACACAACTAATAACCCTGCTTGGACAGCCTATTGCACATAACAGACTAATATAGACAATAATGGAACTGAAATGCAAAATTGCTGTAAATTAGCATTGAAAATAGCATAGTGGTTCCAACTAGGGAGTCAGGAGTGGCCGTGACCGCTTTCTGAATAGAACTAGTCATGAATGCCCTTGTACTCCACTAATCAAGATGGCTTGGTGGTCATGTGCTGGGTGAAAGGAGAGAGAACTCATCATTCACTCTGGCAAGAAGTCCTAGCTCATAAGAAAGCCGTGTAATTAATGCTAGGCATTTTAAAGGCACGAGCTGCAGTTTCTGTATAAGCTTTGGAAATTGAAAAATGTACCCTGGCAATGTTCCTGAGGAGGTAGGGAGGGCATCCGGCGATATTTATGTAGATGAAGTCTGAAACTGACTGCCAGGGACCTGAAAGATAAACATATACCTAAAGGTTATGGCTTGACCTTCAGTGGAAATTATGTGGGCTTCTTGGACAGGCAGCATCTGCTAATGACTCGTATGTTGGCATACAACTCTAAATGTAGCTACTGCTGGGAACCAAGTTGAACGCTTTGATTTTGCTTTGGTTTAGTTTATAAATTATTTCCCAACCACAAATTTTACAGTTGAAAACCACATCTGTGCTAGTTCTCCAAAGATGCATCATCAGAAGAGGAGACAGATGTGGCTGTTGCTCTACTCACAATTAACTGATGGCTTAAAGAAGTCATCATTTTGAGGAAACACCTACAAGTTAAAAAACCCAGGATCAAGAACAGAGCCCCACAGAGTAGTTTAAGGCTCCACACACTACTAGAAATAAAATCATCAGAGGAAGTGAAAGAAATATAATTAGAAAACTGAGTCTTGAACCAGATAAACCCTCTTCTGCTGTATGCAAAGTTTACTCTGGAAGTTAATTACACTAAAAATTCAGTATCAACTAAAACATAAAATAAAACTGGAATCTGTAGTTGACGTTTTCACAGCTGCCTGGCCAACTTAGACCCTTACATTACAACAAAGAGAGCGAGTGGGGCCAGCTCTTGAGTTTTGTACATTAGTCTCCTGCTCTTCAGCATCTCCTGGGAGCAAGGCAAACGTGAGAAGATCAGCTTTTATCTACATTTATAATTGTATGTTATATGCATGTACTTATATTTAAATCAGTGGCCCTCTTGGTTATGAAGAAACACCCATCATTCAGGTAGACAGAACATTCAGAGATGAGCCATAATACTGAATTGGTTTGCACTGGTGTTATTGCATGCCTTCCTTGCTGTCTTATTACAGACAGCCAGTCTGCCCAGGGCTCTGTCCAGCCATCACTGGTAGCGACAATTTCTCCATTAACAACGGCTTGGATATCTCTGTCTCATGGTATGGTTTCTTCCATGACTCCAGTCTAGGCACTGGCATTCCTCACTGGCAGACACCCATTCCTGTGTTACCGTTCGGTGCCGTCACACCTCCCAGAAACAGGGCATCTCAGATGTTTTAATGAAGGATTAATTTCCCGTAAAATCACTGTGAGAGCTCAAGCACCTCCAGATACAGGAGGGACCAGGAAGGCATTTGTTCTCTTTCTGTCCTTTTCTCAGAAAAACAGATGTAGTGAGCTCTTCTGTATCTGCTGAGCTAGAGCTGTTCTTTCATACTCCATTTCTCTTTTGTAAGTTAAAGCAACTTATAGACAAACAAAAAATCAAAACTTAAGGATAGGACCCAGGTAAAACAACTCGGAGATGTCTCCATTTTCTGTGAGCCCGATGCAACTGCCTGAAGTACGAACAGCCCAGTTTATTTTCAGTGAAGTTTCTCTCAATCTCTAAAGATACTCTGTGCATTGAGTGACACCCATTGAGTGCAAACTCAAAGGAGCTGAATGCACTGTTCTGGTACAAATCTGGCTGATTATCACAAACCCAATTATAACCAACAGCTGACCTGGCAATCAAGATGAACACTAGTCCAGCAAATCCTTAAAATATCCACATCCTGACAGGGCACACTGGCATCTAAATAAATGTGTTGTTGTGACCCAGGCAGATGACACTTAAACATCTTAAACTCAGGCATCCTGGACAGTGCTCCCAGGAAGGCTTGAAGCGGCAAAAAGGAAAACAAATGTTAGTAAGTAGGTTCAAGAGAACTCTTCCCTAGGTAGTGGTTTTTTGATGCTTTAATGCAATGCTACTTGGAAGGTGTCATGGATAGATTACAGCGAACCCTCAAAAACTGCTTGCTCACTATTCCCTCCTTCTTTAATAGTGCAAATAAAACTTGCAGAGGGTGCTTTGCTGTTAGTTACATCAGCCGTTTGACTGCAGGCCCGCTGCTCGGGCTGCTCCTTAGCCCAGGCGTGGCACAGGAGGCAGCACAAAGCAGGCGCCTGGTGTGGGATCTGTTCCACCTCGAGGAAATTGACTGCTTTACCGTTAAGTTTCAGGGAAAGTTGATTGAGGAGCTTGCTCATTTAAAAATGAGTCAGGGAAACTCCTGTGGTGCAGTGGGGATTCCTGTTGCGAAGAGCTCTCATGGCATGTATTTTGATGCTATGTTTATTGCTGCTGTTGACTGTGGGATGGGAGTATTGGCAAGGCGTTACTAATTAGAATTAATGACCACGTGAGTAAAGTCATTCTGTTACACTCTCATTAATTCCTCAGTTAAAAATATTTATTTCACTGGAAATTATGAGGGACAAAATGAGTCACAACCAATACAGCGGAAAGAACAAACTAAGGAGAAAACACCCATTGCGGCAGCGGCCCTCTGCCCCCCACCAACGCTGCTCCCGCTCCGCGGTCCGCCGAAGCCCCGCGCTGCCCGGGGCGCGCAC
>VXAV01006116.1:17665-35566 GCA_013399715.1 Alectura lathami | reverse complement strand
CCCGCGCACGTGGTGCGGTGCGGAGCTGAGAGCGGCGAGACCCGCCCCGCGCCCTCCGCCCGCGGGCTTCGGCGAGCCTCACGGTCCGGTTTGAAAAAATAAACGCTTGAGCATCATAAAGTTTAAGAACTTGTTTTTTTTTTTTTTTTTTTTTTTTTTTNTTTTTCTTTTCTTTTTTTTTTCCCCGTCCTTTCTGTGTGTGATTGGTGTGTTAGCATGATCTGTAGACGACTGAATGAATCATCAGTTCCATGGAATAAATGCGGGTGAATCATCTCGTACACACACACCGAGTGGGGAGAGAGGGAGCGTGTCTGCTGCCGGCGGTGGCGGTGAGAGCCGCCCCTGGCTCCTGACACGCGATGGGGCGCGGGCTGCGGGGCTGCGTGCGGACGGGGGAGTTGTGCAGCGCTCCGCTGCTGCTTCGTAGGCTCTGGGACACCCAGTTCTGGAGCAACTTGCTGCCCCTTGTTTTCACCAAATCCTTTAAAAGAAGGATGCTAATGATAAGGGTAACTGTGCTACTCAAAGTGAATTAGTTTAAAATCAGATTTAAACAACAACAAAAAACCAAACCTGAAACGATATTGCACTACGTCCATAGCCTGAATCCAGAGACAAATCCCAGATCCTTTTAATCTGGGATTTGTTTTGCTTAGTTTTGTTAAGCAAAAATAGTTAGTCTCCATTAGGGTAAAAACATAAATATGTATTTGGAAAACAAACCAATTTGTTTAATAAACACGTTAGAGTTGTACCTAGATGGAGTTCTGTTCCTGATCCTCTTGCCTGTTGCTGTTTCAAATGGGATTAAGGCTGGCTCCTATATATAGTTTTTCTTTCAACTCTGACTTGATTCCAGAGCTGAATTTCCATATCCCACTTTTTCTTGACATGTTTATCTCTACCTGCACAGTGGCAGTACTTTGAATGATGTGAGATTAGTTCCCCTTTCTTTCCCTCACCTGCCACTGCCTAGAAGCCAGCCACTGTTGATAGAGGGGAGGTGGGGCTTTACAAATACAAACACTTGATTTTACAATAGAAAAGGTCTTTGAGCATCTTACTGCTAAACCTTTCTGTCCCTTGGGCATCGGGTAACCCTTATCTAGCTGTACCTCTAGCGATTCGCCAAACAGGAATGGAGAAATGGAAAGGATTGGGTTGTGTATTTGTTACTGTTGGGGAGAAGGAGCACATTACCATTTGGTTTGATGTGAGTGTATTGGCACTTGGAAACAATTTTATAGCATTCGTGACAGGACTGGAGCAGCTAAGAGCAGGAAAACAACATTATTTCAGCATTCATTGCATGGCTTCTAGCACCTTGCAGCCAGCAGGTTCTGAAGTTTCCCAAGTAAAGACTGTGCACGGCTGGCCATGCTGTTCTCTTAGCAGATTCTGTTATGTCTACTGGGTGGTCAAGCCAGCAAACAGGGACAGATATTGTTTTATTTATGCATTTAAATCAGCCGTCAGACAGCCTTCAACCTTTTTTATCTAATTTCCTTACAAAGAAGATAGAAACATACAACGTGCATAGCGCTTTGTGTGCCCACAAATAGACCTCAGCTGAAAGCAGTCAGGCAAGTTTCACTGTACGTGGACTCACCGCTCTGCTGCAGCCTGTTCCCCCGCTCTGTATGCACCGTGGGCTTGAAAGTAGAAGCGAAAAATTCTGGAGTTCGCTTTTAAGCCCCTGCAGTGTGCAGAATGAAGTGAGGTAAGACGCATTGCTTTAAGGTAGCTTCTGCACGGTGCCATTTTTAGGACTGCTAAGCAGCTTACAATTTTGAGAACAGTGGAGCACAGGTGGAAGTGGAGCATCTGAACTTTGCATCCCGATTTTTGTTATGTTGGAATGATGATGTTGAGATACGTGTTGTTCTTAGCATGATAAATTTATTAATTGATATCANTATATAAAGAGATGAAGTTATAATGTTTATTTGAAATGAATAATACTCTGCTCAGAATGGTTCACGGTACCACCTGTCCTGCAGGTTCTGTGCCATTGAAGTCTGGTGCCACAGCACCTTCATGACTCCTCCTTCCAGCTATCTCAGCTGGCGATGAATGGTTCATGTTCAATGGGAAAAATGAATTAGAGGGTTTCCTTTTTGCAGTTCAAGCTTTAAAGACCCTTTCTAGGCAGATGCAGCTGCCTCAAGCAAAGTTTTGGACTGTTGGTGTAGAAGGAAATAAAAGAATCTCTTCTTGAACTTCTCTGTTGAAAACTTTGTAGCACACATTAGTCTGGGGTGTGTTACTCTGCAAATCCTCAGTGAAAAACATTTGTTGCAGTTGTGTGAGAAGAAGGTTACATTGTATTACCAGGTTCAAGGAGGATTTTAAAGTATGGAGAAAATTAAGTTAAAAAAAAGTTGACACTACAACAAACTATCTCTTCGTATCAGTTTGTGATGAGAGCTGTAGCTGGTCTGTTCTTGAATGCTGATCCATAATGCCTTAGATATTCCTACAGGGAAACTTATTTCCTTGACTGCTGTCTCGTTATGTTTTTTCCAGTAAGTGTAGTGTCATGCAGAGTACCAGCGTGACAGACTCTGAGGCTGCAGCCTGTAATGAGCAGAGCAGGTGCGATGCAGGCAGCGGCCAGGCTGCGTGTAGTGTATGGGTGAGTGTGTGAAACATCAGTGTTGCCCACTGTATCTTAATTGTTGTTTATAAAATAAAAATTGCCTACAGCCAAATGTAGGATGCTTCTGGAATGAGAGATATGTAGTGTTACTTGACCACTGTGGTCTCAACAGCTGTCATTATTAGTTGTTACATGTGAAACACATGAATTTGACTGGTTACCTAAAGCTGAAACCATTTATCCCCATTATGTATAGCTGAATTCATCTATGTCTCAGCAGCTTGCCTAACATCTGGCCAAACTGGTCATTTGCTGCTGCTCATCAGTCATTTATTTCCTGTTGTGGAAGAATTTTCTTCCTTTGTCATTATTTTATGTTTTTAGGTTTGGCTGAAATAAAAAAAAAAAAAAATAGCCTGCTAGTTTGCCATAACAGTGATAATAATCTTATTTTTGCAGAAGACCTAGTTAGGAAAAGAAGAGACAACTTTATTTCTCAAAAGAGTTTAAAGATGAGAGTAAAATTGGGAGTTGGGAGGATATTCACTTCCCTGAGATACTTTTGTGTTACTGACGCAGGGCACAGAGGGAGGAGGCACTGCGCTGCTGTTGGTCGCTGTCTGCTGTGTCTCAAGAACCACTTTTGCATGTAGGGCCTTCACTGGCATTGAGTTTGCACTAGCTGCCTCAGAGTGTGCCACAAGGGCACTGAGCAGTGGCTGCTGAGGAACCATGTTGTGCGTGTTTGCACCCTCTAACACTGCAGATGGGGTGTTTTCGGTGACACCTTGTTCTTCGGTACTGGTTCATCCAGGAGGAGGAGAGCCACTCTGCAGTCACACCACTTCAGCTCGAGGCCAATTCATTCCAATAAGAACCCCTTCTACGCAGCAAATCACTAACATAGATGCACCAAGAGTAGTGTTGGGACTTAAATGGTGGAACTGTGTTTTTCTCCTGATTCATTGGTATGATTCATTCTATGCATATTATTGATGGCAGCTTTACAAAATTATTTTCTGACAAAGACGCATTGTTTCTGGCAACTTTCTGGCAATTAGCTACTTCCTCAGAAAAATCTATGGCTCTGTGCATATGGGTAGCAGACAGCTGAATCAGTGAGGAAAATCTGATACCAGCAGGGAGGGTCATAGTCTGTAACTGCCATTGAATTGTTTGAATCCTTTTTCTTACTCCCATCTTCCCAACTCCACCCTGCACAATTGTTTAGTTTACCTGTTACAGCTTAGTTTTAATACTGTGAGCTTTGGGGAACACTTTGTCATTCATGCTGTGTTTGTAAAAATTTGCAGCACTTTGGTATCCTCATTGATTTGGCTTCCAGTCTCTCTGGAAATCAGTAATAAATAATACCATCCATTTTGTATGTTTTTGCCTGAATCTTACTGTGTTTCTGTCCCAGTGCACAGAAAAAAAAAAAAAAAAAAAAAAAAAAACCACCAACTACAAAAACTTATGCAGTTTTAACAGAGCATTTGTCCAAAAACCACCACTATAAGTAAAATATACAAATGAAAGAGAGTAACAAATCTAAATTCACATTTTTGTGACTATTACAAAGCTCCTGTGAGGGAGTCCATGAATGCTACCAAGAGCAAAATTAAGCTCTAGGAAAAGTAAGACTTTACTTTTGTTTTAACATAGTTCAGCAGCAAAAATCTCAAAGGAATTCTCAAGTGTGATGGGAATGGAAACAGTCCTAGTGATGACCTTCTGTAAGGCACAGATTTGTTCTAATTTATCAAAACAATATTTTTGTGGTATCTTCAAGGTCTTCTTCAAACATGAAACCATAATCTGTGATTTTCCCGTGTAGCCAAAACACCCCGTGGTGCCCTGAGTAGAATTTTGTTCAGCTGTGGACTTAGAATCACACAGTTCTTTACATACCTGTGCTTTGCTTTACAAAGATGCGGAGCTAGAGGCTGCTCATGCTGAATATAGACAGATGAAAATACCACAGCTCACTTTTTCCATGAGGTACCAAATGGTATGGTTGTAAGTTAGTGACAGGAAGGCAATTTATCTCCAACTTGTAATTACAAGGATGATTTCACATTGGCACTGTAACAGAGTACAGAGAATGTATGGATTTACAATGTAGGGTTACATTTGTATTCGTTTCTCTTTGCAGTGGTCCCTAAAATCATTGCTGTTCATAGGTTATTTTTTAAGAACTATTAGAATTGTTCTGTAGCAGTTTCAGTCAGGACTGATGAATTCCATATTATCAAACCAAACAAAAGCCACCCAGCTCAGTTTGCATCAACTGCTATCTTGTAGCTGATCACAAGATGATTTTATGACTTTGTATGAGACAGTCACATGTATTTCCTAGCGGCTGACAAGCTAGCTTGCAGAAGTAGAATATTCAAGATTTCTCTTTAGAACTATAAAGTTGAACATTTTCATGTGTATTAACATTTGCATTTTTTAAAGTTTGTGCCATCATGTAAGAAGTCGCTGTACTCATACAGATTGTGTGAATAGCTGAGAGCACACTTGCTCAAACGCCTGTTGGACTGTGTCGACAGCAGGCCACGGAAATGATTTGAGGGATGGAACACCTCCGCTGTGAGGACAGGCTGAGAGAGCTGGGGCTGTTCAGCCTGGAGGAGAGAAGGCTCTGGGGAGACCTGATAGTGGCCTCTCAGTATCTAAAGGGGGGAAGAAGGGGGCAGACTCTTCAGCAGGGCCTGTTGTGATAGGACATGGGGAAATGGTTTCAAATTGAGAGAGCGGAGATTTAGACTGGGTGTAAGGAAAAAGTTTTTTACAAGAAGGTGGTGAAGCACTGGCACAGGTTGCCCAGAGAGGTGGTGGATGCCCTGTCCCTGGAGACCTTCAGGGTCAGGCTGGACAGGGCTCTGAGCAACCTGACCCAGCTGTAGCTGTCCCTGTCCACTGCAGGGGAGTTGGACTAGATGGCCTTTAAATGTCCCTTCCAACTCGGATGATTCTATGATTCTGTGATTCTAATTCTTATGTTTTTGTGTGCTTACAGACATTTCATTTTTGTTTTCAGTCATATGAAAGTGAGGATAATTCATGGAAGTAAAAAAAAAAATTATCAGACAGGAACATAGGCTGTAATGTGTATTCTGCCCCAGTTGTTTTGCAGCTTTCACTGAGTGTCCTAACCCATGAAAAAGATGCTGTTAGGGAACAGTCTCAGTTTTCAGTCTTGGCTTTCTCCTCATCACTGCATTTTTCACAGTTTGTGAATTGGTGATGCATAAAGGAAGAACCTGCAGACTGGAATTATTCGTAAGGCCATAATTTCTCTTGTAGCTTTGTCAGTACGGTGATAGCACTTACTGGCCTTGATCAATAGCAAGGCATGCACCATAAAAGCAGCTCTCCATATGTTAGCACTGTCTCCTCAGCAGTTGCTGACATAATCATACAGCGAAATACTGATGACATGACCTAGAACAAGCTATTAATTTCCTGAGTCTGAAACTGAATGCAAAGCTCTGTGTAGAGGCACTGGAGCTCCTTTCAATAGCAGAAGACTTCCCATATAGTGCTTCCTAGTTCTGATTTTTCTTTATAACGACACTGGTAAAATATCATCACCTGATTCATTTACTTGGGATTTGAAGGGTTGTTTATTACTGTATTACACTTTGTGTTCAGAGTTCCTCACTTTTCCTTGGGATATAAAATCTGGCTGGATTATCTGTTTAAGCCTTTTTGTGTACAATTTTCAGATGACTTTCTGCATTGTGTTGTATCTGCTAGAATCTTTGTGCACTAACGAAGCACATTCCAGTAACAGAATCCAAACATTAAATATTCTGAAGACAGTTTTCAGTGCTAGTTACTACTTACCAGATCTGACAGACAGATAAATTCTCACTGCCACAAAAAAGTAGTTGATTTTGAGATAAGAGGAGAAAAGTCTTGATGTCGTGAGTCATTCTTAGAGAAGCATCACCACTAATCAAAGGAAGTGCAATTACTTTTGTCTCCTCCCTCTAGCAGAAGAATGAAATATGTAAGAAACCAGGCTTTAGATTAATTTCATAATGAAAACACAATTATTTTTTTCACATGGAAGATAAGTTCTTAATAACCAATGTGTGGCTTGAATGAAGTTAAAGATGTTTCTTTCTTTTTTGGTTTTATAAAATTGTTATTTATGTCTCTGAAGAATCACCAGTAGTAGCTGCAGAGACAAAAGATCCTTTATGTGATATAAGTGGTATTTTGACTAAGTACTCTTGGTTGATTCTGGCTGTAGAATTTCCCTGCTTACAAAGTGATTTTGAAGGGCTGCTTAATCAAACTAATGTTTTTCAGCTTTCCATCGTGATGCTTTTGATATATCACAGATAAATAAATTTCTATGCTTTCATCCCATATGTATGTATTTACCAAAATTTGCAACTGTTTTGTGCAGATAGTGGTCACAGAATGCAAGTGGATTAGTCTGAAGTAATGTACTCAGTGATAGTTGGTGCCTCACACAGCAAAGTGTTTATAATGTACTATTGATGCATAACTTTTATGCCCTCACTGCTGGAAATTTGGAACATAAATATGTTTGGGATTAGTCTACAATTCAAAATTTCCATTAATTGCAGAGGAACTTTTCTCCAGTGAATTCAGCCTGAAGCTGGAGGTAACCAGTGACAATCTTCTAACAGAGGGGCTTTTTTTATAACATCTGGCTTCTCATGGTATAATAGCTCTTACTGGACCAGGTAATACAGCAGGGAAACACACAAGCTGTCGGGCATATAAGCCCTTCAGCAAACATTGGACTGAGGGTGCTGTTTCAGAAGCAATCTAGTCACTGCTGTTGGAAGAGGGAAATGATGCTGCTGCCTCTTATGCTGCCTGAGCTCTGGCAGTCATTGAACTCCAAAATTGATTATGTTTAGCATACCTAGCCAGAAATTAATAAAAATAAGTTTTCTGCTGGGCTAGTGTGTTTAATGGACTTGGAGATGAATCAGNGTAGTGCAACTGGTCCGTTAGATAAGCTCCACAGTTCTGGTGGCTGTAGATTCAGGTCAAGTGTCATTGTGCTGTATAGGCAGTATCTCTACTAAGTTTATAATTGTTGGTACCTGGAAGGTCTCTAAATTCTAGTTGCCATGTTTGATATACACATAATGAAAGCAGTTCTTTCGTATTTATCTAAGGTGATCTTTGGAATTCCTTTCTTGGATCCTTACTGGGTTGTTGTGTGGGAAGCGACTTTGGGTCAGATGGGCATGAGATGCTGGTGCAAGTTCGGTATCTTCTGGTCCGAGACCACCAGGTGCAGACTCTGCATCTGACTGCTTTCCTGGCAGTAGAGTACCCCCGCCTCCCCTAGCAACCTGTCCTAAACCGTGTTTCTCAAGCACCATCTTTTTGTGGGGTGTATTGAGGTATTTCTGAACTGTAATTTGGTCTTGCTGATTGAAAAGAAATTTCCTACATTTTCTACCAGTGATGACAGCTGATTACCATGTTATTTTTGCTGTATGTTTTAAAAGGAAATGTCTTGGGCCTCAGGAATCCAAGGTAAAATGCATAAAAATACGAATCATTCAAAATTTTAGCCTTAGCTGATGAAAACTGTTGTGCCTTAAACTTCAGTTGTTCTGTGACTTTATGCCACTATTTGATAAGCATATACGATATGATAGAGGAAACCCTAATCACAACTACTGCTTGTGCTTGTATGTTGTTATGCTTCCACAGAACTTGCCTTGAATTGCTTATAAAATTGTCAATTACTAAATGATTTCAAGAGTAAGATTAGAGAAAAGTTGTCATTCTGCCCAGTTAAACAAGATTTTTGTAATCTTTTCATTAAGCCAGGACCTAAAATTTGGCTTAGATATTGCCCTTGTATTATGAAGGTGCCTGTGAAAATAGAACAGTGTTTGATCAAGGTATGAGCCTTTGAAAAAAATAATCTAACTTTATGTATGTTTTCAGATGAGGCTGGTGAGAGTTTGGCAGCTGCATGTTCCAAAGGCAGCACCTACAGCCAAGCAGTTGAGTAAAACTTTCCCTGTCGTTGTTCCTCCTTGAGTCCCAATGCACACTCCGATGCAAGTACTAAAAAGGAAGAAATCAACTCTGCACTGACTGTAATTTATCCATTACAATACTCATAAATTCTGTCCTTTAAAGGTTTTCTCCCCAGCATCCTCTTGTTCATGGTGCTGGTATAAAGTGTGCAGGGAATGAGCTGGGGATTTATCAGTGAGATTTGTCTATAGGAGAAAGTAGAATGTGCTCAGAGACTGAGGCAGGAAGACGAAGAATGTTCTCCTGCTTAGGGAAACTGACTGCCCTGACGGCTAGTTTCTGCCCATCTTGCATGCTAAATGACTATTTTCTGCTGGGCCGGTCATTGAAGTCAGAGTTTTACAGTTGGCCATTCAGTCTTTACTGTTTATGAGGCACATGGAGTCATATTTGCTGGTGGTCTGACCTCACAAATACAGCTAAAACCATGTGAATTCAAGCTGTTTACTGTTAAGAATCCTCAGTGTTCTCAAAAATAGAACCTTACTTGCATCTGGTATCTGGAACTAACAAGTGCTTTGACTAGTACGGACCTAGATGTCTGCATTGCCTCCTTCTCTGTCTGAAAACTGGGAGTAGTGTTGCCTCATTGATAGGCTGTGGAGAAGGTTCTTTCTATTATTTATTTATTTATTTATTAATTATTTGGGGAGCACTAAAATACTGCAGGAATGAGTGGGTGTGCATAAGATTGATGTTAAACACTTGTAATAGAAACAAAAACAAAGAATAATTGCCTTTTATTGTAGGTCATTTGATAATTCACATCTGCAAAGTAACGAAGATTAGTCTGGAACTCATTTGGAGTCTGTAATTTTTACTGAAGTTATACCCATCCCAGAAGACTCTGTGTAGACATGGGGCTCTGTTGAGTTGGCTTTCATGGAGACATCTAAGAGATTGGTTTTGCCCCAAGCTTGTCTGTTAGACAAAGACATGTAACAGACAAATTGGGTTTGGTGGGGGCAGTCATGCAGGTACATTTTTCCATAAGGTACTTGGAGGTGCTGTTTGGAGGTACAAAGATGCTATTTTATTCCTCAGACTAAATATGTGTTAGGGCACATCTATGGGATTTTAGCAGCTGTGAGCTCCTTCTGCCTGAGCTTGAAAAACTGGGGAGATCCCTGCCTGTAGTCAGCACAGCACCAAGGCAGTGCTGGCCGTGGCTCAGTGCCATGGTAACACCAGGACGATTTGCAGCCAGCTTGCAACACGGGCAGATCTCACTGCTGGGGACCCAACATTCAGCATTTCTTGCCATTAAAGCAAACAGGAGTCGATAAAAATACTTCTTTAAAGAAAAGAACTGTAATTTATGAAGCTGTGGCAGTGGTCTCATGGATGAGTTCTGAAACAGCATTTGTGGGAGGAGGTAGGCAGAATGTAGGAAAGAACTAATGGAACTGTGTACTAAAAATCCACAGTGCTTGAAGGTGGACAGTGCAGAGCCTTTCTTTTATACCTCACTGACTGGGATGGCCGTGGCTGTGCTGATTGGAGTGGGTGACATTTAACTTGTTCACAGAGATAAGCCCGAACATTTCCCCAAAGTGTTGGCTGGCCAATAAATGTTGATTCCTGTGCTTTCCTACCACTAAGAAAAGCACAAATGTTGCTGAGCATCCTGTGCTGACGGATGTCTCAGGAGCCTGTGCTGTGGGAGCATTCTGTCCTTGGGGTAGGTCAGACAGCTCGGTGAGGTACTGCTCTAACAGTGAGCGATAAAATGTTGGCATCAAGGATTGTATTCAGACAGATATTTGACAAGAGAGTTACAGAAAGTGTTACATTGCTTCCCATATGTTAATTTAGCTGCTAAACTGTAAGAACTTTTCTTTTAATCTCTCATGCCTGTCTACGTATCTTGTGGGCTGCACAGGTTTTAAGGAGTAGCTAAAAAGCCTGATGCTCTGTCATTGCTTATTTCCTGATGTTAACATGAGCAGCACTCACTTGGAAGTCACCAGCTCTGGGTGCATCGTTCCCTGGAGCTGTACCAAATACATGGATGCAGTGATGCCGTATAAGCTATAGAGCTAAACAGTGCAGGGATATCCAACTGCTGACGGCACAGTTACTGTTCTTTTCCACCAGGTATCAAAATTAATCAGTCTACTATACCCAGAACCAGAGCAGAGCAGGAACCCCTAACGCTATTTTGAGTTCTACTAACAGAGAACGAATTCTCTATTATAGGTTAGTTGCTTTAGCAGCTTGTACTTTTCTCTGGACCATGCACAGATGCAGGAGATGGTTCGGCTATTTTCCTTGGGTAGATCAGATCTTTGCAGGATACCATTCTGAAGTACCTGCATAGTTCGGAGGTCCCTGCAGGAATGAACTGCACTGCAATGTGTACCATGTAATTACCTGTGCCAGAGACCACTGGGCTTAATGACTGAGTCTGTTTTTAAAGTGTTTTCCTATAAGCAAGTAGGTCCTAAATTTGTTCAGTCCTGGGGCGGGGGCGGGGGGTGGCGGTGAAGTTGCTCTCTGTGTAAACATGTTTGCAGTCTTTTGGTTTTTAAGTCTTAACCTTGTGCTTTTCTCTAATGCCTCTGTTTCTGAGTTAGCAAGGTTTCATATTCAGGGTTTTGGTGGTTTTTTGTTTGTTTTTTTTTTGTATTGTTTGTTTGTTCGTTTGTTTGTTTGTTTTTCGCTTGTTCCTGCTTATCTCACCAGCACAAGGAACCAACCAAAACTCCAGGTAGAAGATAAATTTCAGAATAAGAAGAAACTTGGGTAAACTAAAAAGAAGTCACAGAAGGACTGTGGAGCAAAATCTGGAGTACAAGTTCTGGTATGAAATTCTAAATATTTTCCTTGGAATTCAGGTCACTGCTCTGGAAGACAAACCTCACTTAATATGGAACATGTAAAATAGTTCCTCTAAGTCTGTGCTGGCCAGGCAATGATTACTTCTTAGTAGGAAAACTAAGTTTAAATGAGTTCGGCATAGTTCTTTCTCTGTTGTACAAGGTATCCAGAGGAATATCAAGGAGCTGCTGACTTACAGTGCTTCTGTGGTTGTTAGTGATGTGATCACTACTCAAATACTGAACTTATTTCTGGCAACTGAGCTTCAAGGAAGATGCTGAAAAATTGAAAAGGGAATATAGGAGAGTTAAAGAATGAGGTAGGACTTGGGATCCATGCTTTGTCATGAAAGGCTGGGCACACAATCCGCTCAGCTTAGTAAAAGTAAAACTAGGGTGGCACTTGCAGGCAGTAGTCAAGCCATCTCTTAGTATTATTCTTGGTGAACTAAATGGAAACATTTGAAAGAAAGTAAGTGATATTTAAAAACAGAGTGTTCCATCTTGCAGATTAAAAGAAAATCAAGTGACTGTAGCTTAGTGAATGAGGTAGCAAAAGAGAGATTTACTCAGTCTACGGTTAAGGATTTGTTTATTTTTACTCTTTGGAGCTACTAATGATTGTGGTGGATGCCTCAGCACTGGTAATTTTGGAAATTAAGAGTGATGATTTAGTCCAAGGAATCTATTGAGCTTCAGGTGGGAACTGATACATCTAAGTCCTATGTTGATCTTTGTGTGTGCGTGGGTGTGTTTGTTTGCAGCTCAGGTTAGGTGATCACAGGGGTCTTCTTAGGACGTATTTCAGTAACAGTTGTGCAGTCAGTCTTTACTGCAGCATTTGGTTGTTTCACTATACACAGCTCTAGCGGAGAGCATTCTGCATGTGGTTACTTGAACATTCTCCAGAATCCAAGAATATGTACATTGAGAAGGTTGTGGGATGATATTAGACAGATGAGACGTTTTCAACAATAGCATATCCAGTTTAGTTTGTCAGCAATTGATAGGGGTGTGACATGGTCCCTTGTAATACCTGGCCATTTAAATTCTAAATGACCTTTCATATTCCTTTATGGTCAGTAGTGTTCAAAAAGTATACAGAAAGTAAAACAACATATACTCCTGTAGCCCTGCGAAAGATACCTTTGGGAGCTACGCATTGTATTTCTATAACATATTGGTCTCAGCATAGGTTAGAGATGTGCTTGGCCATTTGGTTTTCTGTAAAAATACTGTTCCCCGTTTGTTCTATATTAAACCCTTCTCCATTTGTATTTTCATGTTTTTAGAAAATAAACATGTAAAAGATGTGTTGTTTTAACAACAGGTAAAAGCAAACTGTGCGGAATGGTCCAGCTTTCCCTAAGATCTTTCTGAAAGAGGAAAGCCAGACTTGAGTGAATGTCTCTTATTTATTTTGCAAGTAATCTTAAATCACAGAATGGCTTGGGTTGGAAGGGACATTAAAGCCCACCCAGTCCCACTCCCTGCTGTGGGCTGGCTGCCACCCACTGGGTCAGGCTGTCCAGGGCCCGTCCAGCCTTGGTCACCTCCAGGGATGGGGCACCCACAGCTTCTCTGGGCAGCCTGTGCCAGGGCCTCACCACCCTCATCATGAAGAATTTCATCCTTGTGTCTAATCTAAACCTACCCTCTTTTAGTTTAAAACTATTACCTTTTGTCCTATCACTACAGTCCCTGGTAAAGAGTCCCTCCATCTTTCCTGTAAGTCCCCTTTAAGTGTTGGAAGGCTGCTATAGGGTCTCCCTGGAGCCCTGTCCAGGCTGGGGGATACTGTATTAAACTTGATATTGTATTTTCTTTCTAATTCCTTTTACAAAGTGAAAATAACACTAACAACTACAGTGTAAAGAAGAATGCTAAGTTATATGTATATATAATATTCTCAAATTTTCTATTTAATTCTTTCCTGTTGAAAGATACGTATTCTCTAAAAGATTTGAAGTTTGCAGTATGGCCATAAAAATAATTTAATATTGCTTCAGGTGGTGGAATTAGATGTTCTGCCTCGGGTTTTGTTTCATTTTAAATACATTGTGTTTGTAAATGGTATATTCACTCTGCTGAAGATCATCACAGTACTGATTATACCATGTGTGCCCTACACTAGATCTTATGTTTTATGTTGTAATGTGAAATATGACATTGGTTAACAAACAAGTTATTGTGAAATGATAAGAAGAAAGTCAAAATATTTTTCTGGAAACTGAAAATGTGGGTAAATTATAGTAATCATTAAAAAAAAAAAAAAATCTATAAAGAACTGTCTTATGCTCAGGTTTTCAAAAAGCCACCATAATCATTTGATATAGGAATTCAAACGCTGCGTCTTCCATTAATATTTAAAATGGAAGAGGTAATAATGAAATAGTATTAAACATTTTAAAGATTATTATGAGTCTGTGGCTGAATTATTTTAAACATTTTTAGGCAGTTTCTCCCAGTGAAATTACTGAAGACTTGAATGAATTAAAAAAAATGTAATTTAGGTTTGTCTTGGACACAAATTTGTACTTAGGTCAGTAAGTGTTCTCTTCCATTTTACTGTGCAATATGTGTGCATTGCACAATAACTGGAGAAATATTTTATGTTCCACTTTTTCCAAACAGATTGTTTATTTTCTTGTGCAGGAGCATTGGAGATGTTTTGCCTAAATGTCTTATGTTTCCACCTACTTGTGTCTAACAAAATGTATTTGCTTCATAGGGAAATGAGATGTGAAAAATCATATTTGGCAGTTGTATCCAATGAAACTGATTTATTTATTTATTTATTTGTTCATTTATTTATTTATTCTCTGTAATCTCCTAAGAGTTTTGCAGGTTTACTAACAGTGCTGTTTTAGGAATAGAGCAAACAGGTGCCTGTTACTTTTGTTGACATGGAGTCTGTAGGGATGTAAGCAGTCTAGCATTCCTCATGTGAGCAGTTTTCTTTCCATAACAGTATTTGAATCTTGTGTCAAACCTTATTCTGTCCTCATATCTGCTCACATGTCATTAGTGAAATGTGTCGCTGACCCCACTGTGAACTAAAGAGGGGTGCTTATGGAGTGTTGAGGCGTTGTAGAAGACAGAACAGGAGGTACTTAGAGTTTGTAAGCATCCTGTTCTTGGAGTGTGCAAGGGAGGAACTAGAAAGAAATAATGGAAATGTGGTGTTTCCATATGAGTATTTTCTGTGTTGTGGTACTTCTGAATGTGTGGAATGAGATTAGGCATCACGTTTCAAGTACTCTTCTAGCCATGCTGCAGAGTGCGATGATGAAAATGTCCTTAAAGCCAGCTGCAGAGTATAAAAGGTGTGTGCTTGAATCTGTAATAGCATTCTTTTATTTGGCACCAAAAGTATTTTCAGTTAATTACAAATATAAAGTGAGACAGTATTTCTGTTTCAGCTATTGTTTATTTTAACTCTTGCTTTGGAAATGAGCCTAACTGTGCATTTTTATTTCCTTTTTAATAATGAATGTGTAGCTGTAAAGCAGTCTATCAGTACTAGATGCATATTGCCCAACAACTTCTTCATCACAGCAGCAGTAAAAGTACATTTAATTACATCAGAGAGACATAAAAATAACTTGTTTCAGGAAGTTGTGGAGGCATTGTGTGGGATCAGGCTGTGTAAATAGCGATATTCACATTCATGAGACGTTTATTGATAAGAAAAAGAAAGATGAGTTGACAGGACTGATTCTTTGTCATCTTAAGTGGTCATTACTCCTGCTTAAAACTGAATGCAAAAATGTGATTGAAACAGTGTTCTGTTTCATCCCCATTTTGCAAGTGTATGAAATTATATACATAAATGCATGGACAGGACAAGGTACTGGATAAGGTATGAGATTCTGCAGAATCCAGCTTTTAATCTTCAACTATTTTATCTTGTAAAATGTTATACTTGCCTCCACATCCAGAAAAATTGAGACTTACCTCTTAATTATTTACTGATCCTGTTCTAAAAGTAACTGCAGATATAATGATTATTTTTGGGGTCTAGTATCAATAGCAGTATGAGGCAATGTATAGGTTTAGTGCTCAGTAAGACAATTTTATGCAAAATAAAATCTCTCACCTCAGAGATGAGGTGCGTGGTTTAAATCTATGTCAAAGGAACATTCAGATGAAGAATACCGTTGTGATTAATGCATTGTATTGGAATTTGAAAGTTTGAAGTTTAATTCCTAGGCAGTCATGTCTATCTGTGTGGCTGACGTGAAATTTCTTGGGAAACAAGCCTGAAATACTTTACTCTTTGTGGATAACAGGCTCAATAATGCATTCTTCTCTTTATACAGTCTAGATTGCAGAGTCCTTAGAACAGATGGACTCTCAAAGGGTGTGTTTCCACTGCAGCTGAAGGTGTCTTTGGTGAATGGATATATTTGTACAAAGTGTAATCAAACCAGGTTTGTTAAAGAGCAATAACGGTAGTGTCAGGTATTGCAGTAAGTGGTGCCCAACTTGCCCTGGGCCCTTGTTGTGGTGACCCTTGTTGTGTGTGGACTAGGTTGTGGTGACGGACATGCTGTGTGTTCACTTCCGTAGCTGCTGGAGCTAGATAGATCAAAAAGTGGATCTGTGTTTTCCTTTCCAAAATTTGTTTTATTTTGATCAGAACTGTGTACTTTTACTGTTATGCACTATCCTAGGAAGCTTACTCTAATGGTAAAAGTGTCCCTAAATTATTTAGCATCTACAGTAACTGCTTAATAATTTAAAGTTTTTACACATATCATGGAGCAAATGGGAACAGACTCAGAGCTGATGTGTAATATAATCATGCTGATCTGTAACGATTGTTAGGAAAACACAAGTGGCTCTTATCTGTTTTACCTTACGGTGTTAACAACAGTGGATCTCAGGGGTCAAGGACCCAACAATAAGGTCAAGGAGGTGACAGAGACGGTGCATGCTTAGGTATAGCCCTGTTATGAGCTATGGTACAACTGGGACATGCTCTCAGGCCGGAGCTTGACATTGACTCACCTGTCCCCAGTTCAGAAGTAAGGTAAAGATGTTGGAGGGCTGTTAGTCTTCCCTGCACAACTTATTCTTGGGCAACTATACATATAGCAAGCGCCCTGTGTGAAAAATGCCTAGATATGATGAAGCTATGCATGTATTTTAGATTTTTAAAGAAATTTTTCTGCTTCACTTTGACAAATAACATGCTTTGCTGGNGTTTCATAGCCATGACATTGGTCGCTCATGAGACTGCAGCATGGGAAGAGGGAAAGATAGGTGCTGAGGAGTGGAGATACGATGAAGACATTCACACATTGGCCTCTAGAGACTGGCAGTTCAGCCAGTTTCAGTCCACCTCACTGTATGTTTATCTAGTTCACACAACCAGTGCTGAAAGGCTTCCTAAAGTCAAGGTGATGCACTGCGCTGCCTTTATCCACCAAGCCAGTCATCTCCTCACAGAAGGCTGTTGTGCTGGTCAGGTGACTTTTCCCTTCATAAATCTATGCTGGCTAATCCAAATTACCCTATTTTTCTCCATGTGTTTGGAAATGGTTTCAATGATTGTTTGCTTTATCTTCTTCCCCTGTGATTGAGGTGAGACTGACCGCTCTGTGTTTTCTGGATCCTCTTTCTTGCCCTTCTTGAGGACAGGATGACATTTGCTTTCTTCCAGTCCTTAGGGACTGATACCTATGACCTTTAATGGATAATTAAGGGTGGTCTTTAGTGACATCCATCAGCTCCCTCAGTGCTTGTGGATGCATCCTGTCAGAACACACAGACTTGTGTTATCTACCCTGTTTAAATGCTGTGATCTTGCTTTTAATGCCTTTCTCTCACCTTTCAGGATCCTCAGCTCCACCATCTCAGCCTGGTGGTGTCCAAGACTGTCCCCAAACCTCATAGCCCCAAACAGTTCTTATTTGAAATAATCACATCCAGCAAAGCATCTCTCTTCATTTGTTCCTTGATAATCTTTGTCAGAAAGGAATTGTCAGTGCTCTGTAGAAGCCTCCTGAATTGCTTGTGCCCCCAGCTGTGTTGCCCTTCCAGCAGATGCTGAGGTGGTTAAGGTCCAGCGTGAGGGCCAGCATGTGTGAACATGAGATTTCTTCCAATTGGCTGATGAAGACCTCATCTGCTCTTCTTTTATTTTTTCATCAGGTGATCTGTAGCAGACACTCATTACCTACAAGTATGAGGTCTTTGCTGCACCTTAACACAGAGGGCAGGCACTCAGAGAGGTTGGGGGGGCTCTGAACTGCAGTGGGCCCACTGTTGGCAGCAGAGCTGTTCCTAGCTACTTGTTTTCCAGTGTTACTTCACAGGACCAGCCAACACTCCCAAATGCTTTTAAAGTGTCTCTTGTCCTGAATTATATTAAGTAGCCTATGGTAAGTATATGACTACTGTTAACCCGATACCCGA
>VXAV01006115.1:136826-148251 GCA_013399715.1 Alectura lathami | reverse complement strand
CGGCAGCCACCGGCAGAGGGGGAGGGGAAAGCCACTACAACCACAAAACAGATGTTTTGCTTTTGTAAGGGACAGAACAGGTATAAAGCCTCCATTTACACAACAAATGTGCAGTAAATCTAGAATCCTGAAGCAGGAGTGAAGGGAAAAGGACTTGAGGGACTCATAAAGACAGCAGCCAAGCAGGAGTACTGCTGATGCCACCTCCAGGTCCATCCCTCCCTCCTGTGCCCTGCTGCTAGTTGTCCCCTAGTAAGAGGGCCAGAAGGCACAGCAGGTACTTAGTAGACTGTCCTAGCGGCTTGTACAGGAGACACAGCAGCTTAAAGGTAACAGAACACAGAAGGCACTGCTACTCTTTCCTGGATTTGGTGAAACAAAAGACGCAGAGCTCTTCTGCCAGTATCGCTACACCCGCACAAAGAGCTCTGGTCCGTTCACGTTATGGGTGCAACCATTCTGCTGCTCAGCCTACATGGACAGCTTCGGGTAGCCCTTATCTATGCAGGAGTATTTCTACAGAAATCAAAGGAGTCTTTAGCAAGAACGTGGTGATCAAACCCTTCCAAGTTCTGCATATTCCTGATTCAAGAAATCTGCAAAAAAATTGACTTTGGATAAATAAAGAGCAAGTTAAACTTTGTACTCAGGATGGCCTGCACCTAATATTAACATCTATATTACTCACATAACAGCCTAGCTGTGAAAAAAATAGATGCCTAATAGTTCTTTGAGAACAATACCGCATCTACAGCTCACACTTCACATTCTGGAAAGCTCTGAAAAATATTTCAGCATTGAAGACTTCTTGTCTTCGACTCCATGATAGAGTACTGCGCTCATTTTTCCTCTCCCTAGACCTACAATATGTACAAAGCAAGAATAAATAGATATTTCTATAGAGAAAAGGGATTTTTGTTTTCTAGAAGGAAGGAAAAGAACCAAATGGGCAACAGCAAAGCAAACGAACAAACCAAGAAGTAACAGAACAAACCAGCTCCAGGATTCCCTACTGTCTGTATGTGAATATTAACTTCTTTATTTCAAATTTCAGAGGAACTAGTATGACCAATATATCTAAATATCCAAATACAGTAGCCTCAAAACATGATCCAAGAATTTCCTAGGAAGGAGAAGGGATGTCACAGTTTAATTGTAAGGAAAAGGGAGTCACAAAAGCATATTCTCCTTATCAAACTTCAATCTACCCAATCTACCCTATGAAACAGTTAAAAAAATCCCTGCTCTGGCAGCTATTAAGCTCACTTTGACAGAGCATTCACTGTTGTGCTCTCCTGTTCCAATTGTTCTAATATGCTGGTAATAAAGTATTTCATTGAATACTACCTGCACGTTGCCTGTGGGCTGTGAGCAAGAAGAAAATATCATAAATATTTTGTTTCACTTTTATTAAACTATGTTCTCCTGATTAAATATTTTCAAGAAATCGTTTTCTCTTTATCATACACAGAAGACTTTTCCAACTAAGTTTTTAGGGACAAGATAATTTGGGGTTGTGTATGGGCAGCCTGCCAGCACAGCCAGTTAAAACTATTCTGTTCCATGTCTTAGTGACAGGTACCCAAGAATCACACGAGGTTGAGAAGCAGGACCCCCTGGGACCCTCAGTTATTCTGTGGCCATGTGCTGGACTGGCAGAGCCTGAAAGAGTGTTTTGTTCAGATTCTAAACATCCTCTTTCCGTTGTTGGCTGAAGGGTGCCCATTTAGCCTGGTGAAAATCCCTCCTTTCCTATGCCAATGCTTTTGGAAATGTAGTATAAAACAACAACGTTTATAAGCAAGCTTCTATATACTTACCACAAGAAAGGAAATAAAAATAATTCTTTTCTTAAGCAAATTGAGAGAATATTCATAAGCCTGGGGGGAAAAAATTATTGTGGTGTAATGTGGTCAAATTCTTTTTGTCCACGGAGACTCCACAAGAGGTTTTACACTATTAATCCCTCTTACTATAAGAGGCAACCCCCCAGTAGCCACTCTTCTCCCTTCTCCTTTTGCACAGTTCCTTGGCCTTCACTCTTTGGACAGTCAAAAAGCAAACACAGGTCAATGAGAAGAGCCTTGTGTCATGAAGCTCTACAGCAGTGACTTTGCTGGGTTATGGCTAACAGCACCAAACAGCACAGAGAAGCAGGTAAATTCAGGGGATGTAAGGAACCCTGCCACCAACCCTATTGATCTGCTGTCAGTTACACAACGTCACTGAGGGTGGTAACAGTGGAAAAGGTTAATATAACACCATGAGGAGTACAAAACATTAAAAAAGAATGCACAGAGTTAGGACACAAGATGTTAGCTCTTTAAGAGAGATCACACATATAGCATTTTGCCACTGGGTGAATATAAGAAAACTAATACTTTTCTCTACTGTGACTAAAGGAATTTCTGAAGTCAGCTGTAATCTGGCACAATATTTTTATTATGCAAACAAAAATGTTTATGTTCTATTCTTTTTCATGTCTTATACTTAGCAGATTGTGAATACACATTATTTTAATATTTCTAGCAATCTTTGGATTGTCCACATTCAGACAGTGTATTCCTGAAGAAAATACAGACTAGAAGAGCAGTTAGATCCAATGCCAATATATTAATCACTATCACTGTCTTTCTCTTGTGCCATGAAAGGAAGAAATTACACCCTGCTAAAGTACCTGACCGTGTCATTGTCAAGGACTTCTGTCTCAGGCTTGGACTTCCATGAGACCTTGAAGAAAACTTGCTTTGGTTTGCACTGGTGAATTATCAGTCACCAGTGAACATCCAGTCATGAATTATTACTTCAAAACATAGCATACGCATTCTAGGTTATATTAATTAACTTTCCACTTAATACTCCCTGAGCACACTTGTCCTGCTTTTTTTGCCTCCCCACATACTTTTACTGCCAAGTGATACATAGATCTATAAATAGATACAGAGATAAAGGTAAATAAATGTATCTTCACATTGAGGAAGGGGAGATTTAGACTGGATGTAAGGAAAAGTTGTTTACAATAAGGGTGGTGAAGCACTGGCACAGGTTGCCCAGAGAGGTGGTGGATGCCCCATCCCTGGAGACCTTCAAGGTCAGGCTGGACAGGGCTCTGGGCAACCTGATCCAGGTGTAGGTGTCCCTGTGCACTGCAGGGGAGTTGGACCAGATGGCCTTTAAAGGTCCCTTTCAACTCAAATGATTCTGATCAAGTCTATTCTACTCTATGTCTTGCCTTTTTATTAATGATATATGCCTGTGGGGTGACGTTTAGGTGGAACTGATTATTGGCAATCAGACCAGCAGTTTCCCTGTGCTGCACAGTAGCATACCTGAACACATACAACAGCCCCAGCATGCTCCTGCCAAAGCCAACTAAGTGCACAACAGCTCACTCCAGTCACCAACAGCTATACAAGGAACAGAGCAATGAATAATCTGCGTTTCCCACAAAGTGATAGTGTCCACAAAGGATTTAACCTCTCTGGATCACTTCAAGAAGGTCTCAAATCAAAACCGGGTCCATGCAAATACTACAAAATACAATTAGGAGAAAACAATTCATTGCAGATGGAATTGTTAAGCCCTTTAGGTATCTTAGAAACAAAGAGGAGAATCTGTCCATCCCCAGATCTGCAGCCCCAACCTTTCCCATAAAGCAGTTTTAGAAAAGATCAGCCTAGAGCAAGGCAGGGAGTTACATTTTGTGCAGTGAAAAGAACTTGGAGCTAGTAACTGAACCAAAGAGCTGTTGGTGCTGCCTCCTGCGCTCCTTTAATTCATTGCATCTTCAGACTCACTCATTCTGTCTTCATGCTACCAGCAGTTCCATTCACCTGCAGAGATGACGAGCAAGATTTCCAGGTTGTTAAGAAAATATAAAGGCTGTTTGGAACTGTGGCTTTGCCACTTCAGCAATTTCGTGCCCATTCATATGCTTTAGGGATCTTGGTTTGAAGGGAAATGAAGGCTCAGAGGCTGTGCTAGAGGGCAGTTCTAGCCTCATGGAACAGGCTGTAATTTACACTTCTGTGAGCCTAAGGAAACACATGGCAGGGCAAGAAGACGCTGCTGCCTGCCTCCCAAACTATTGATTACAGGCGTGATGGTTAAAGAATTACTGATGAAGTAACAGAGCAGCTTGCGGCCCCAAGGACTCGAGGCAGAGAACTTCGACACACTTCACCTGTGATCTAATCAAAGTCAAACTGAAGTCAAATTGTTCTTCTCAAGAGTGTAAGCCATCACTCCTTACACCAACAAAAGATCTGCTAAATAATGGATTTTGCTATCTGCAGCTTTTTTCTGCTTTTTTCCCCTCTGTGTCCCATCCTGTACCTCCAGAAACCCACCCAGTTCAACCACACAGAGCACAGGCATGCCACCTGAACGCAGTGCAGCTGCTTACTCAGTGAGCACATTGTTCTTCTTTATCTGGAACATATTTTGAAGCTGAGCTTCATATCTGTGATTCTCTTTTCCAAAGGGAGGGGGAAAAAAAAACACATTCCTAACAGTTCGCGGTTACTGAAGCAGGTGGTGTTAGTGGGAATTTCTGATTTTCAGCTTACAATCTGAATAAAAACTTCAGTACTGCTAATTTATTTTGTTCTTTTCCCCTCCGCAGAGGTGTCTGAATTTCTACATGCTGATGAAAACGCTGGTCTTTTAGTCCCTGCTCCATGCAGCCACAGATCGCGCGGCTGACAGCTAAATGGCCAAGCTGCAGATCCTGCCTGACGTTGCCGTGGCTTTGGCTGGCCCCGGGATGTAGGTCACCGTCAGCACGCAGCCTTTCCCATCTCTCTGCTCCCATGATGCATTTAGATGATGGAGCATTAATGTGACACTCCTTCAGAATAGAAGTCATAAGATGTAAAACCTGTTTCCTACATAAATGATTTTTAATCTGTAATTTCCATGACTCTTGACATCTGCCATCACATGCAGACATCTTCTTGTTTTACCCTCAAGAGGAAGGCAGATTGTAGCCATCTCCACTGCCAGCACTCATCTCATCATCCTTAAGCAGCCTTAGTGCTGGTTTCCAGAGGTGCAAAAGGGACTCCTAAGGAGCAAACATTGTTGCTTTGTGTATAAGAAATGCTGGAAAGCAGAAAGCTCCCATGATTAGGAAGGCTTGCATCCCGTGTCATGCATGGTCGCATCATACAGTACATCTCAGAAACAGAACCAACTCGGTCTTGAAGCTACATTTTGCCCTTCTCTAGCTCCACTGAGTTCCTAAAGCTTGTAGCTGTAATGCAGACTTATTCTAATTTCTAGGCTGACCCTATGTCAGGTCAGTAGCAAGAGGTAAGAATGAAAAAGTGTAAGGACTAGTACATTAAACCAAAAATTGAGTCCGTCTGCCTTGGCACCCTGTATCCAACAGCAGGTAGCATAGGACACTTTGGGAAACTTTAAAAATTTAAGAATGAAGTCCTAAAAGAGCAAGGAAGAACTATACAAACTGTGAGAGAAACAGGCACATGAACTTCAAACACTCCTAGAAACTGTAACTGAAGTGGAAATTAACTGAATAAGCAAATTTTCTTTGGTTCTGTTCCTTCCTGATCAGCCTGAGTGTCTGGGAGGCACTGTAGGAAGAAGATTACAGGTGCATTATTAATAATTTGTTTCAACTGTTTCTAAGCAGAGTACATAGCTTAGGCTGAACCTTGACCTATGATGGCTGTATTCTTGCCATAGCTGTGTTAATTTAAAACCAGTCTGTGTTCCAGCCTGACGTGTGGACTGGGAGACAGTAGAAGGCCACAAAACTATACTCAGTTATAGGTTAGGACCTACAGGTTTTCAGGTATAAGTAGATACACCTTTTTTAAGATGTTTTAGGTTGACATGCCTAAATTTAGCGCCATTGGCTAAAAAGAATCAGAGATGTTCAAAGAGAAGCCCAGAGAAGTTGCGGATGCCCCATCCCTGGCTGTGTTCAAGGCCAGGCTGGATGGGTTCCTGGGCAGTTTGATCTAGTGAGCTGGTGGCTGGCAGCCCTGTCCACGGCAGGGGCTTGGAACTAGATGATCTCTGAGGTCCCTTCCAACCCAAGGCATTCTATGATTCTATGTGACACTAACACTGCTAGAATCTGTTTCAAAACCTCTAGGATCTACGTTCTCTACCTTACGTTAGTTCATTTTACAAGAAATATCCTATTAGCCAAAAATTTGAAGTTAAATGTTCGGTTTTCCAAAACTAATTTTTCAATGAATGGAAGCACTCAAACAAAAACTCCAAACAGCTACTCAGGCAGGGCTCTGGATATGATGGAATCGGTTTTGCAGCAATGAATTGGACATTTTGCGTTTTCATTTTCACAGCACTTGCCACAAAGCATTTCACAACATCATGTTGTTATTAAGCCAGGAGCAGTGGAGAACATTCTTCCCAGGGCACTAACGAAATTACAGTTTCATCACCCCTGCAAGCACTGAAGCACTGACAGCTGCATTCAGAGTCATTCCACGTGTGATATTTCATTTTGGTTATAAGTTATCTGCGTGCCTTCAGAACAGTGAGAAGAACTGAAGGGAGGCTGAACTTTGCCTCTTAGATCCTTAGAATAAAAGATGGAGCTAGAGGGAACTGGGCAACACTAAGAGACATAATAGGCAGGCTGCTGTCGTTAAAATAGGCCTGGAAATAACCAAGCACACAGGAGGAGGAAGAAGGCTACAGTGGAAAATTGTAGAGCTGGATCTGTCTTCCAGCTCCAGAATGGTTCTAGACTTTATCTTCCATAATCCACATCTCTTCCCATCAGCCAAAGAATTCCTTAGGCCTCAATGGCCCAATCATGGTCATTATCCTCCCTTCTTCACCCACTCCCTCCACTAACTCCTTGCACCCCTAACTCCCCCACAGAATGTATTACTGTTTGGGAAAGAAGGAAAGAAGATTCCAACAGCAAAAATAATCCAGTTTTTAATTTCTGCAGTGATGTTACAGGTACTCCAAATCCTGAGACCAGCAGAAGGATGTAGAATTCAAACACATTTGTTTTCCGTGGGTTCAGTTGGATGAGACACAGCCAGGGGCATTCCACTCACCTACACCATCACAAAGGACATATGTATACCTTGTGTTTCTTCGTAGCCTAACATATAGCTGCTTTAAACGCCATTAAAAAGAATATTTTTACTTCACCCTGGATGCTGTGATCTGGGTTGGGCAGAACATTCTTTAGGAAAGGAAGCTTACACTTTCCCTAGTAAAAACTGGGAATACTCAGGCTGGGCAGAATACATGAACAGCAGAAAAAAAGTTACAGAAAGGGGAAAAGCCTCATGGAGATTCAGTGGAGCTAGACTGCCACAGCCCAGGCAGAGAAATAAAGCAAAGGAAGGCCTTAATCTGCAAAGCTACACTGGATAGACTTATTTTCAAAACCTTTTGTTTCATGTTTCTCTTGTGTTCTCCCTGTTTTAAAAGTCACAGGCTGTGATTTAACCAAATGCAAGGTAAAGGATTAGCAGTCCTCCAACAACACTGCTTTTAGGACCCCAGCTTGCGACAGTGGAGGCTGTTTTCTCAAAAACATGACTACCTTGGAGACATTGCACATAAGATTGGTAGTGAAAGAGTGAAAAGCAAAATTTCAGAAGTCACAAGATATGTTGTATTGATTAGAATGTGGACAGAAAATGGGTATGAACACCTACAACGGCTGTAACAATTTCTTGTGATTTTTTTTTTCAAGGTTAACACCCCAAAGAGCAACTTATGCAGGCAACAAGCACCAGACAGAATTGTCTTTTCCTCTCCCAGCTGGAGAACTTTCCCATCAAAATGGTGTGCTGTCCTGCTCACATATGAATTACAAGTAGTTGCGCATTACTACAAAGGAGGGAAGTTAGCAACAGCCACCTTGTTTATTTGGGAAGTAAAAATCAAGAGTTAAAATGTTATCTTTTCTGATTGGAGCAGGTACATTGCTTCTATCTTCTGATAGTTTCCACTGTATCGAGAGTCACCAAGCTATATGATATTTTCATGTTAATGTTAAGAAAACATGGAATCTTGGTTCCCAGAAAGACTACCATTCTCTTAATAGTAAGAGAATAATATGCATGCCTGCTTTGGCTGATTCTTAACACAAAAATCACCTCTTCTAAGCTTTCTTTCTGTGGAACTTAGATCTTTCTCTAAGATGTTGATACTCACACACCAAAACGTGCCAATCACCTAAGTGTGCTCTGTTACTCAACAGGAAAACAGAGGTGTTACACAGCTCAGCTTCTTGCAGCATACCAGTGTTTGAAGCTCATACTTATACCTTCATTTTGAACATTAGCCATCCTCTTCCTCGCATCTCTGATACTCTCATCTCAGTTATCTGCTTTACCCTAGCCTTCAGTATCACCACCATCCCCTAGTTCTGCTCACACTTGTTCAGCATTAGAATAAGCTGTGCTTTAACACACCAGCATTAGCCCACCCACACCAGCAACCCTCGCTTGTTAACAGTTCCACTTTGCTCAGCAATCCAAAGCAACCTACAATCACAGTGGTCGGAATCATGGCTCACATAAAACGTTTTTGAATAAGATCTCAAAAAATTAATAGGACAAGGAATAATAAGTTTAACAACGAGCAAGTGGAACAAAACTAAGATCAATCCCCTTTTTGCCTACTGAACTTCAAAATTACCCTGTAAATGCCACCGTTGGTGAAAATTATTACAGGAGAAAAAAAAAACCCTAAACATTAAGAATTTTCCTAATCATAGCATGTTTAGTTGCATTCAGAGTCCCTGCATGAAGCCCACAAAATGCAGCAGTGCACAAAGCAAGTGCTCTGTTTTAGTCTGTTCCCCACAGACTGTAGCTCAGGTGAAATTAATGTGGCAATTACCATGGAATGTAACTCACATTTGCTACAGCATTCAGAAATCCTCCACCCTGAAGGTACCCACTGGCGTCCTTTTGTTGCAGCAGCTGCACCTAGTGTCTCTTTTGGAATGGGAGGTATCAATTTAAACCACATACCTCCAGGACCAGAAGAAGAGGTGCACTCCCTGAAGCCCAGCCTTTGTGGCAATTTACTGACAGGAAGGAGCTAACTGGCTAAAGGCAAGTGGGTTCAGTAAGTCAGTAACTGGAAGTTTGATCATTGCACTTGACCTTGAAGGCCTTTCCAACCTAAGTGAGTCTGATTCTGAGGGCAGAGAAGATACTTGCTTGAAAATTCAGCCCATACTGGGAAGGAAGAGTGCGTCTTTCAAGAGTGACAATTCCTATGGTTTTATTTATTTATTTTCCCAGTTTTAAACAGTATTTCAAGAGGCATCAGACACTCATGAAGGAATTATTACCACGATGCCTGAAAACTCCACTCCTAGACTCTTAAAGACACTCTTAGCCACCCCTGTGGCACTGGCAGCAGCCTACAGCCAGAGCTTGTGAGCCACCCAAGTGCCTCCGCACAGGGTTTGCATCACCTGATGGCTATGAGGGCAAAAAGCACTGCTTCACACTTGCTAATAAACACTAAGAAAAAGTGTGTTGAGTGAATACATGAGTGCACGCCTACTACACAGTTCCTACATCGTTAACAATAATAACACGTGTTTTCCCCTCCATACACCTTCTGCTCGATGCTCAGGCTTTTTATACAGCATCCAAAGTATCTCTGCGTCAAGCGTGACTCACCGGTCTGCGTGCCAGCCCCACGGGGACAGAAGCCCCACGCACCAGCAGCGCGGTGCACGCACGCTGAGCCCCACCGTGTCTTTAACACATCCTGCGGCAAAAGCTCAGTGAAAACTCACCTTGCTGCTCGCAGAGCTCCAATACCGGCTCCTTTTTAACCCTCACCCGCGGTATTTTTCCCTGCTCCCGTCAGCAGGCAAGGGCGTGGGGCTGCCGGCTGCCCCTGTCGGGGAGCTGCTTGGGGCCGGCCACAATCGGTTCCCGCCGGCTCAGGCACCGCTGGGGACAAACCACGTCACCACCAGCTTAAGGAAGACCCTGGTAGCAGCCTGGGGCCGGTGACGCCCTCGGGGGGTGCCGGCAGGGGGCACAGGTGGGCACGAGGGGCGGTGCTGCCTCAGTGCCGGAGGGGCTGGGCCGCCGCCGCCCCACGCCGGGCACGAGCCGCCCAGAGGGGGCTGCAGCTGCGGCCCCGGCGCGGTGCTCGGCAAATCCGGGCTGAGGGAGCGCGGCTGCGTAGCTGGGACCGGGGAGTGGGGATGTCGCTCACAGCGTGATCTCCGCGCTCACGAACTCTGCAGGTGGTGTAAAGGTTTGCAGGGTAACGCTTCAGCTGAAGACCAGCCTGCAAACAGGAAGTTTGGTTGGTTGGTTTTGAAAGGAGAAGCAAAACTTGTTAGTCACAAAAATTAAAGCTATTTGTCAGGTTATGTGGATGAAGTAGGGCATTGTTACCTGTTGGATTATGGACTGCTTCATTAGTGCAATAGCGTACGCATCAGCTTGCCATCACCGCTCAAAGGGTGCACGCTCTCTGTGGCACGGGCTTATATGAAAAAGCTAACTTTCCCACTAACTTGTATGGATCCAGACTCGGGGATGGGCTCCATTTGTATTATTTGCTCAGCCATGTCTTGCTAAGATGTAAGGGTACACTGGTAGAAAGAGAAATTGGTTTCTTGAATATTAAAAACAACACTAAATTTTTAAATTCCAGCTGAGAGTCACAACACATTCATGCTCATTCCTTCATTCTACAGGTAAAGGAGACAAAACTTCTACATTTAAACCCCCATATTAATTAATTAATTTTTGTTTCCAAGTTCTGCCTGCTTAATACTTGTCTGAAAAGAAGCCAATTGTTTCAGCTGGGTTAGGAAATTCTGCAGCTTCTTATAATCCTTAGGCATGGTACAGGATTTAAATATTCTCTCTTTCTCCTCCTGTTGTGTCCAAGCCCTTAAAGCTGTGTGCCAGAATATTGATTGACAACACATTTGCTGATAACACATCAACAGTAACGCTACACTCCGCTGTGGGATTCCCTTCACAGCCTTGGCTTCTTGTCTGTCAAAAAGAACCTAAGTTGCATATGCAGCAAAGAAATATCCCCAATGCATTGGAAGTTTCTGCCCTCTACTGGCATTCCTGAAGAACTGCCTCAGCTCAGCTGTGAGAGTCTGCGATCATATCCCAGCGGAGCCATTGCAGACTGTGCTGGAGAACGGAGGCATTTATGAAACCAATCCTTTAGAACACGATGTTTCAGGAAGTGTAGGAATGACAGTGTCTGACAGGGATCTAAATCTCAACTGACATTTGCTACTCACTTCTGCAGTGCTTTTCAGATGTCTGCCTACTTTCTCACCTTGTTCAGCACAAGGGTTAGTCTGAAGCATCTCTGCGTACTATTACAGTTCCATCTGTTTTCTTCCAGTGAGCCAATACAAGGAGGAAGAAACAAGAAAATAAATGCT
>VXAV01006115.1:124363-136803 GCA_013399715.1 Alectura lathami | reverse complement strand
TTAGCATAATGAATTATTTTTATATTAGATTTCACAGTGCAATTTTAGGTTAATTTAGAACTGCAACTGCTGACTGACTGAGATACCATCATATCTGGAAACCATTTCATGATAGTAAGGGTGCAAAGCATAATTCTAAACCTTAATTTTGTGGAAACTGTTGTTAGCTAACTTGTAGAAGGCTAATTTTCCCATAAAAATACAATTTTGAAAAACTAATTAAACCTGTTGGTAAAATATGTGAATTCTAACTGTTCTTCATCACTGAGCCGCTTCACAGTGAAATCTGAAAACGTTTCAGACTCAGCCCTGCAATGATCCAAAGCTTCTGCGAAGTAATTGGTCTGTACATGGGTCGAGATGGAGGCCTGCCTGAACAGCAGCTTGAGTTCTCACCCCCTAGTGCTAGAAACGTTTAAAACAGCTCACTGCCCAGTATGCAGAGATCTTTTGATTTTCCATGACATTCTTCTGCACACACCTATTTTATACTTACCTGTGATTTATTAAAAACAATATTTTCTAAGTCTGTAGGAGAAAAGGATTTATACAGAGCGGACCTGTCCCTGCTGCCATGGCATTCTGGAGAAGCCATTTTTGAGAGGCACATTTGTATCCAGTGCTGCTGTGTCACAGCCTGCTACAGTTTGGGGCAGCTGCATCTATGCACATAGAGATGCACCATGTAATTGCACTGTCTTCTCAAAGGCATCTGGGCTCAGGTCTGGAAACATCCTTTTTGTGAGAACAAGGGGTAGACTGCTACATCAGGAGAAACAAGAATGAAGCAGTTAGAGTGTTAGAGCAGGACTGATCTGCATGCCATTATTTGTGCTTTAATTTCCCCAGATCTCACAGATCTCTTTCTTTAATAAACTGTAATATGCATCTTCAAAAAAAAAAAATTGTATAAAGAAGTACCTTACTAAACTGGCCCTACACATATGAATTGTCAAACATGACAACAGCTGCATGGTGCTAAATAAATAAATCTGATATATTCAACTGGTTAATACACATCATAAATTAATATTACTTTCCTTAAATTAAAGGAGGATAAACTTATTGCTTCACCAGTATTACACTGCTGTTGATGGTGCCATATAAATGGTAACATATGCTGAAGGATTATGGGGTTCTCAACAACACTAAATTAGAAATTCACCAGGTATTGTCTTTCTGTAAGAAGCACTGATTTCCAAAATCTTCACAACAGACTTGCAGACTCCAGTTTCTTTCTCAAGCTTCATTAATGCCATTTTTGCATCTTACCACTCACACCTGCAATTGTTAAACAAGCTAACAATCCAGGCAACTCCTCATTCACAATCACATTTTAATACAGTTCACTGTTTCAGTTGTTGGTGTGTTTTGCCACTCCTACATTGCTGCAGCCAACATGCTGCATCTTCCTATTAGCTGTTTTACCACTTATCCAGCAGGCACCAGCACAAGCGGAGTGAGGACAGAGGCAGGAATCTGCTGTGTAACAGGCATCTTCTACCATTCCTCCCCTTTCAATCAACAGTGCAAGGAGGGAAGCTCAGCTGTGGATGTATCTGTTATTCACACTCCGCTCAGAAAGGATTTCTCCCATCTCATGAGGTTACGCAGATAATCTCTCTTACACTAACTGAGGCCCTTCATTTAATTAGCTAGGCAGGGCAGTAGTACACATAGCTGGTTTGGTGCCTGACAGGGGTCTGCACTGGAAGCTCAAGGAGCTGGTGTCAGCACTTCATTTTCAGCACTGTCCTGGCACAGCTGTCCAGCTTCTAGACCTGCAGTGCTGCATTCATATAACGTTGGTATTACACGTGAGAATAGCCATTGCATTTTTTCACCAGGTTAATAACCTTAAGGCCCAGGTATGTGTGCGTAATCCAAAGATGCCTTAAAAGCCCTTGTAGCCCCCAGTAAATAAAAGATTGATGTCTTAAAACCCATTAACTGTGTTACCATCTTCTACCACAGCACATTCTACAAAAATATCTAAGCCATAGAGCCTGCTAGGTCCTTGGCCCTGTGCTTTTATACAGCTGTATAAATGCAGATCTGAAATTCCAGCTGTGCTCCCTTCACGATTCAAGAGCTTGATCAGCTCTTCAGAGAACTTCTGAGACCTGATTCAGTATGCTTGCCAGAAGACAAACACAAGCAAACGGAAAGCAACTTGGAAATTCAGCTAGCCTGGCAAAGGGAAGCCTTCAAATGATGCAAGCCTGTAGTACAATAGCTCTTCAGTTCTCCAGAATAATATACTTACACCTTACTGCTTCATTTCCCATCAGTGCCTTGCAGTTTTTGTCTGTACTCGTAGCCTGAAGAAATTGCTGGTCAAACAGAATGGCTGCCAGTTTTCCATTTAAGATCAAAAGCAGCTTTTTGTCTGTCACGATTTAACAGCTCTTGACTGATTTGACAGGACATAAAGTTTTCCCTCTGTACCATCCAGTTAAATAAAATGAGTAAAGGCACAATCACGTAAAAAAGAGGCAATCACACAGCCATCTGAACATGGTAAAGTTGTCATGAACACATTTAAGTTTTTTTTTCCTGTTGGGAAGAGAGGAAAACTTTCTCGACTCCTGGCAGTAGAACTATGCCCAACACAACCCCGAAGGTAATAAAATTACGTGCATTTCCACATAATGTAGTTGGATTAAAGAACACCTTTTCTCCAGCTGAAATCTTGCCCCTATGCATGACTAGCAGCTCTTTTGCACCTCTACTACACCAGTGCCCTTTATACAGCATGATCAGAAGGAAGAAAAATATGAATTTCTTTGCCACGACTGAAATGCAAGTTCAGTTAACCTGCTGATTAAAATATTATCCAAATGTTTGGATTACAGTGACAGAGACAGTCCAATCTGTAAAACAACATACATTTATTTAGCACAGAAATCCATGTTCAGATAGCAGTACACATTTTTTCCTAGTAGTTCTTTTTGTACTAACAAAAAGGCATTTGGCAAAACCACTTTTTTTTTTTCCCTACAACTGTAGGCCTGATAGCAGTTTATAAACTGTAAGGCAAATGAGGAACTCCTTCTCAAGTGTGTAATCTCTATACAGTTCCACCAACTCCAACGGAACATCCACAAGAAAAGTATTACAAGACTTGGGACGTATGATCACAGTGTTTCCTATAGTTACAGCCAACACAATATGCAGGGGTGGGGCTATATTCCTAGGCAGGGAGGAATTACATTACATACACAATTACATGACATATGCACAATTCCCATTTCAGAAGAAAAAAACAAAAAACAAAAAACATGTCATCCCATAGAGCTCAGGATTAGGACATCTACAGACTCCAAAACTTCCAACTTCCACTTAGAGAAAAGTGCATGAAACTTGCTGGTAAATAAATGCAGACAGTTCACGACAGACAGCACAGAAATACTACTGGAAATTTGGTTCCAATAAGGACATCATCACAATCACTGGATACAGACAAACACCCAGATTATGCTGGCAGACACTTTCCATAGCCTCTCCTTTGGTGAAGTTTCACCCTCGTAAACACGTGACATCAAAGATGTGCGGGAACTAGTTCAGTCTTCCCTCCTGCAGTTATCACCTGGATGAGACTCCCTGAGTTTGGTCGATTCTTTCCTGTTATCCAGTCATAAAAGGTTCTGTTTTAAAATAAATAGATAAAACAGGATGAAGAGGAGAAAAAAGAAAAAAAAAATCAGGCATATTGACAGGAAGTATAAAATAAAGGCCTAGTGATTTTCCTTCTCTTCCTACCTCTCTCTGTAGCGATTTCTACATGTATCACAAACTAGCAATGTGGTCTCCAGATACAGGGCCTCAGTCAGACAGAGGTCCAGAGAAATAAGAAGGGCTTCATAGGACACGCATGGGATTTTCAGAACACCTCAGAGGAAAAGGCCTGGAGTTTAAAATATCTAAGCTTTTTCCAATTAAAAAAAACAAACTGAAAGGGGGAGGCAGTGGCTATGTAAACTGAGGATAGACTGAGAGAACTGGGGCTGTTCAGCCTGGAGAAGAGAAGGCTCCAGGGAGACCTGATAGCAGCCTTTCAGCATCTGAAGGTAGGCTACAAGAAAGAAGGGGACAGACACTTTTGCAGGGCCTGTTGTGATAGGACTAGGGGAAATGGTTTCAATTTGAGAGAGGGGAGATTTAGACTATATGTAAGGAAAAGTTGTTTACAGTAAGGGTGGTGAAGCACTGGCACAGGTTAGCCAGAGAGGTGGTGGATGCCTCATCCCTGGAGACCTTCAAGGCCAGGCTGGACACGGCTCTGAGCAACCTGATCCAGCTGTAGGTGTCCCTGTGCACTGCAGGGGAGTTGGACTAGATGGTCTTTAACAGTCCCTTCCAGCTTGGATGCTTCTATGATTCTAAACTCTCTATAGCGCATCAGAAGTATGGACTTAGGGCTGAAGTAAGAGTTGCTACACCTTAAGAGTTGTTAAAACTCGCAGGTTAAATAATTGTTCTTCTCCCCCATACCTCTGTACTCTATTCCCACTGCCTCCACACCCCCCTTGCCTTTCAGCCTTTCTTTCCAAGTCCTTAACCCATTATTCTGCCAACAGGCCACCTGACTGCGAAACTAGTCTTGGCACAAGCACAGAAAGCTCTAAGACATCCAAAGTCTGCTAAGTAAGGTGGACTCATTCTCAGTAACACACCAGAATACTGCTTATCAAAATTACTACAGAAAACACAGTACTCTTCAGGTTGACCAACCTTTCCACTACTGCAGACATGGCAACTGCCACTTTGCAACATCCTCGTGCCTGCCACAATGGCTTCCAGAATACAACAGACTTCAAAACACAAGTGTCATACGGCAAACAACATTCCCAAGATGCAGATGGTACCAATGCTTAATACCACTGGAATTCTTTTTTCCAGCACCAATTAGACTTTTAGTCTTTAAAGACAGATTTAAAATTTAGAGAATTAGAAGTTACAAAAACAAAACACTCAACCTAATTCTCCCATAAGGAAAAAATCTTTAAAACTTAGAAGTTCATTTGTAAAACCACATCTGGATAAGTACAGTGAAGAACTTTTTTCAACATTTTTAGGCCAATTAAATTCAATTCATGGAATCCTTTTGAAGAGCCACAAACATCTGCATAGGCTTCTTGCACCAAAAGCCATTTTCCACTCCAACACCCGACTGAAAAAAATCACGTCACAAGCAAATCAAACGTCAAAACTGAACTACCGTCTGAACAATTAGCAACAGGCAGATACTATTTCAGTGTCAGCTCTAACAGCTTTTAAATTTGTAAGAGTAAAGGCATTACGTCCTTTACAGTGTGCAAAGGTAGATTCATGTTTCTCCTCTGAGGCAAGACAGCTGTGTCTGTGCTTTCTTCTGTTTAACAGATCATCCTCAGCAGAATCTTTGCTACTCTCCATCACCTCACAGAAGGCAGTGCTTATCCACCTTCTCTGAGAAAAATTAGAAACAACAAACCTTACAGTCTCAGCCCATTGCTCAATAAGCTACAGCTGAAGTTTCTGCATTCTGCAACATTATTCAGGACAAGCCTTTGTGGATAATGGGGAGAAAAAACAAACAAACAAAAAACCCTTTGACTAAACTCTTCCAAACAAAAGCAGGAATTTTTCAAACCCTGAGAAGTGAATTTACACACCAAAAACAGTATTAAAATAAACAAACACCAAAGCTCAGTGCCTATTTGCTGCTTACCTTTAAGCCAAACTACTGACTCCTGCATCTGCAATTTAATTTGTCTACAGGCTTTATGAGATTCTCTGGCTTCCAACTGCTTCAGGCTATCTCCCCTGTCATTATAACTGGTTCAGAGATGCTGAAGTTGATGGAGTTGGGCTAATTTCCTCCAGTCAAGAAGCTTATGCAATAGGCCTAACGTGATTTGGGGACCTACAAGACTCAGAGGGATTATGGGAAAGAACACACAAATCTAAGAGAGCTATTTGGAAAGAACACGCAGTAAGATGCAGCAGCAGAAGTGACAGTAAGGAACTTTGTTACCACATGCATACTCACTCAGCAATGAATTCTAAGGATGTCCAGGAGCTGAAATCTGCATCAGGCATTGATTTCCTGTTTGCTGGTGTATCCAAGGTAACCCTGTGATGAACACAAGATAAACCCTTATTTATACATCATGTTTCTGATAAGAGCCACCTGCTTCTATTTATCACTGTAACACATTTGACTTTTATACCACGCGGTATGGATCTCTCTTGCGTCCTCTACATGTGTTAACAGCACATAACCATCACTTTCAATGTACATCAAGGGTTCGCAGCCCACAAACCCTCAGCTTCCTGGTTTGCCAATGACATCCAGCCCACCAGGGCGGTCACTTAGCCCACAACTCCCTTCCAGTCTCTCTCACGCAGGCAGGCAGCAGCAGTAACATGCTTGCTCCCATGCAGGGCACAGCACATATGTCCTACTACTACTACCCTCAAGCCAGCTACAAGTGCAGAGATTTCGTGCATAGGCACAGTAAGTTTTGACTTTGATTATACCTATTTATGCTACACACAATGATATTAAAGGGTGAAGTTTTCAGAACTGCCTCACTGATGTGCTGTTGACAACACCGGGTATAATTACTCTCAAAAATTCACTCAAGCACCGAGTTTTGCAGGAGGCCTGTGCAAATCCAGAAGGACCACAAGCCTGGTGATCTTGGTGTCTGCCTCTCTGTAAAGCTCTGTAGAAGACTGTGTCAGTTACCCCAGCACTGTTGATTTCTGACCTGAAGAAGTGTGCATAAGAGTGCACACACAGAAAAACATGCAGTTAGAACTCAGGCTGTGTTCCAAATCCCCATGCAGAACTGTTCAGTCTGACATTTTGGCTCCTGTATTTGGTAGGGACCTGGCAAGATAAATACTTTCATTCCTGCAGCAGTATCAACAAATGTGGATATGCTGAAGGCCTACTGGGCCATCCGTTTTTCCTTTTCCTCCTTCCTGCTTGCTTTCCTGCAAGCACCATAAGGAAAGCTGTGCCAGGCAAATACAAGCTAAATTTCTTTTTCTCACAGACCCTTAAAGGGACCACTTTCCACTGATGAATCACAGACACTTCTGCAGAAAATGTGCGTATCTTCAGTCAAGTGAAAACTTGTCAAGTAATCCTTTATTATCACACAGCTAATTCTAAAACTCTGCTGAGAAGTCCATCTCATCTTTAGAGTTCTGACTGTACTGAAAAAATTATACATTAATGCCTGGCTACTGTTAAAATCTTTAAAACTGAATAAAATTTTAACCCTAACCTCCACCAGTGTTTTGCAAATCAAAGGTTAAAAGTTATTCATTTTAAGATAACTTGCACATCACTATTTTCATACATTCAAGATGCTTCCATTCTCTATGGAGCTGGAAGTCAGTCTAAGAAGCTACTGGAGTACTGTGGACAGGACATCACAACCATACCAGCGCAGCTCTAGGTTACAGCAGTAAAAGAACCACGGCAGGCAGAGGTAACTAAGCAAGCACTTACGGTAAAACAGCAACAGCAGCAGAGCCAGATGGCAAGCCGCTATTGGAGCCAGCCAAACTCCGACAAAGCTGGTGCACGGCTCCTTTGGCCATGCCATAGCCAATCATCCCTAGCAACAAAAGACAGGCAAAGTAAAGCACAATCAATACAGTTCCCAACATAGTACCATGATATAGTAGCATGACAGAAACTCACATTACTTGATGAATACTAAGTCTAAGATCCCTTACCGCAGCCAGAACAGAACTGGATTTTAAGAATTAAAAACACATATTTGAAGGAAAAGAAATAAAGTAAAACAAACAAACCAAACCAAAAATCTTTCAACAGACATCCAGGAGCTAACTAAGAAAAAGGTCTGATAACTCGGCATCATAGAAGTGAAAAACATACAGAGTTAAGCGTGTTTACTTCATGCTTCATAAACGTACCTTGAAGGACCTACAGGGTTAACCTTACAAAACCAAACTAGCAAGTGTGAAGAGACTCATGGACTTCAGTAAAGCAATAATCTCTTACTAACTTTGAGTATATGACTAAGGTATTTACAGGTTTGGACCCGAGTAGATACAGCTCGCTTCTCTCCGTAACAGTAATTTGCTGGGCCAGCATTCTAATTCTGACAGGCTCTTGGGAGAAAACTAAACAAAACGAACAAAAAATCATGGTAGAAAATGCCTAAATAACATGCATGTAACACCAGCTTCTTCAGGAACACTGTTGCTTTCTAGATAGCCATTGTTTAGCAGTGTAGGACACATGGGAATGAGAGCATGGGACGCACTGCCCAGACACAAGACCTGGACAGTCAGGATGCTAGAGGTCAGAGCTGTCTCATGGTTCGCGTCTGCCAAGCAGCCTAGACACAGATTAAGCACGTAGGAAAAAATAAATGCATTTTGTCTACTGCAACTGGATGACTTGCTGACCATCTGCACAACTGTACAACCCCTTCTCACTGTTCCAGAGGAAGTACTTTGTAACAAAGGAACAAAGCTAATTCTGCATTATATATATAGGGAGAGAGAAATTTCAGGCTGGAGAGGGCTCTGAGCAACCTGATCCAGCTGTAGGTGTCCCTTTTCACTGCAGGGGAGTGGGACTAGAATGGCCCTAGTAGGAAGAGACCTTTAAAGGCCATCTATGATTCTATGAAATGTTTCCCTTCAGTTAGACACACTGTAACATCCAGGGGGGATCACTGGCAGCAGTAGCTAACTTATTTTATTAACACTATGAGACATTTGCATTTCTATTGTGTTCCCCTCTTGCCTCTTCTCTAAACCAAACTGACCAAATCTTCTTAAACCTTTTCATTCTTCCATGCTTCTTAGCCATCACTGTTGGACTGCTTCTGTAACTATTACACTGAGTTTTCTTCAATTTGCTTTATGTGAGTCGACATTTTCATACAGGAAAAGAACATCACAGTAAGAGCAAACAGGAAAAAGACTATTTCTCTCTTAATAGCTGGTACTAACAAGCCTAACAAGGCATATTTGCAAAAGTTAAGTAACAATTCTTTCCCAATTCTTCCTGATGCTAACAAGTTGCATATGTTTGCCCAAAGCATTGCTGTGTTTTTTAAAATAATTCAGACTCGTTTTGAACTAGTGCTTTTCAACATGAAAGCAAATCATTGATTCCTGTGTTGTGGTCCCTAGCTCCCAAAACCCACACACAAGACATTATGAAAGTTTGCCAGAGTTCACATTTTTTCATTTGTGGATGGTCAGCCAGTAGGACACAGCACAGTATGCATCTGCCCATTCACACAAAACGAGCCTTTTATCTTTAGACTCTGCCGGATGAAGCTGTAAACACAGAGGATAAATCATTAACTAGGAAATACAGCATATTTCTCCTGAACTGTTTTAGACACAGCTTTCAGGAACATTCATTAATTTTATAATGCGTTTTAAAACTTTAGTAGCTATGTCTCAAAGTATTGTTGTTCTCACACTAGTAGATTGGGAAATAGAAGCATTTGTCTCAAAGAAAACTTTCCCTGCCTGTGGGCTTGCGCGCTGCTGTCTTGTTTTGTTTTTAATTTTAAATTGCTCCTAGATTTCTTTCTCCATGCATACCAACATGCTTAGCAGTGAGATGAAAAAAAAATCTTAAGAAAGTTTGTTCTAAACAGGTTGGAGGGCAAAGCTGAAGGTCAACAAGCTTGTCTGTGTCTGAAGCAAAGGTGCACTGGAATCAGAACACGAGCAGGACAACACATTTAACAGAATCAGCTGAGTCATCACCGACTGAAAAATTGGGCAGTTAGGGACTCTGCCTTTCAGAACACAAATAAGAGATTTAATTTAAGCACTGTACTTACAGCTTGCTGTGTGCTTCTGTTCTTCACTGTTTTCCAAGATTTTTTTTGTTCATTTGTTTTTTTTTTTACTGTATTATGTAATAGCCAAGTACATTTCACCAATGTACGTCAGCTATTACTTAAATACCAATTCTGTTTGCACTCCAGCTTCAGGAAATTCAGTATTAACATCTGTAAAATTACACTTACCTTAAGTGTTTCAGCAGCCATTTTTAATTTGTACGAGAGGTCAAGAAACCAGTGAGTGAAACTGATGCTTCACAAACCGTACTGCTCAGACTAACACATAGCTATAACTGCTCATGTTCCACCCGTTATCACACACAGCATTTTACCTGGAGTCCCAGATAAAGCAGCTTGAGCTCCTGTCAAAGTCAAGAGACCTCCTTCCTTCAGATGTTTTGTGGCTAGGTGACTGGAAATAGTGGATGTCCACACACTCTGTTTCCACATCAGATCACAGTTTTTGTACAAAGCTGATTAGGAAGAGAGTTAGTTAAAGCAGCTATAAGAAAGAAGACTTCTGATTTCCTTCCCTTCCCACATGGTGTAACAGTACTATGCAAAGGACTGTAAATACATGCTTTCTGTTATCTTCTACTTCCACATTGGGTAAAATACCAATTTATGTCTTTTACATCTCCGTTCTCTTTGGGCTTTGAACCCCAGCTCTGCAGCATGTATTCTAGGCAATTATCTGCTTTCTCACTATCAGAAAGAAAACAAACACCAGGTGTTTGACATGATCAGCCACCTTATTTAAGATACTGTGCATGTTTATAACAATCCAAAATAATGCAACTCTATAAGTGTATTCACTGTGATTTAACTGTGTATGCCTTCTCACATCCTCTCTTTCAGGCAAAATCTTTGCGTATAATATCTGGGCTGGGAAGGGGAAGGAAAATGCCACATTTTAACAGATTTACTCCAGACAGAAAGCAAGGGGTTTTTTTCTTTTTTTTTTTTTTTTTTCCCCAAACCTCTACACTAGCAGTAAAAGCATAAAATTGCTTTCTAAATACCACAAGTTTAAAAGCTTTATAAACTGGGGACCTTTTTCCTCTAGCATGATCTCAGGTCATTAGACAGCTCCTTCCAACACTGGATGGAACAGTAACAGCTCGGAGAACTGCAGCAGGCAACACATAAAGCAGTAAATTGGGCAACAACATCAATGTTCTAGTCAGTCACTATCTTACGTAACCTGCCTGACACACATAACCTTGACAGAGGTTAGTTCACAGATAATAATGCTGAACTCCTTTACACATTGCATCAAGATTTACCAATGAAAAATGGTGCACCAAAAAACGTAACTGAGAACACTGACCACTGTGGAAATTTAGTAGGCATCAATACTTCAGAAAAGTGCTAAGATGCACTGTGACAGAGCTCTTCCATACTGTTAGGCTACCATCCTCTTCTGGACTCAGGAGGAAAGGTGATCTTGAAGACCTTTATTACCATGATTTTTCAGGGATTCCTCTTGGATTTCATTCATGCATTCGCCAGCACGCATAGGCTTACATTTCGCTTTGGCGCTGCCTCCAGCCCATCCTCCTGCCACACACAAGATGGCATCCACCTTCTCTTCTCCAAGAATTTTTCCAATCTCTGCTGTCACCTTCAAAACGCAGAACAAAAACATTCTGAAGCCAGTCGACTGATAAGGTAAAGCAGTAAATGTCAAGATGTCCTTAAATATCACTGGAAGAAAACACACAACACATAGCAATTTAAACAGCTACAGAAAATTAACACTTATGATCTGCCAACTCAGATCAATTGGGCTGAAAGATAACTATAGTCAGACCCTACCATGGGTGATGTCACTGGGAATAACTGATTTGAGCAGGACCTTTACCTATACCACAAACTAACTTTTTTTTTTATTTTTTGTGACTTACTTTTTGAAGGTATTTCTCTGCATACTGTGCTGTTTACATACAGGAAACGAAACTCCAGGACTGACAGAACTACTTCTGTGACATTGCTGATGACAGCACAAGAAACGACAACCGAAGATTCGCCTCCTCACTGCTTCTACCTAACGCACATCAGTTGTGAGCCATGCCACTGAATTTGAGATGGAGGCTTACAGATAGCCCGTACCTTTTCCTCTGTCAGGCATGAGGCTCCACAACTGTTAATGAGTTTGTCAGTAACAAATTTCCTCTGCCACAGTGCAATGGGACCCCGTTAGGGTTTGTAACGTTTATAACGTTACCATCTATGTGTACACAGCAGACATCAGAAAGAAATGCTGAATTTTAAGATGCACTCATCCATCTCGATTAACCCGATTCTACACTCAACTTTTCAAATAGCAAAGAGGAAAATAACACAAAATTGTGAGTTATATTCTGAATACGTGCGAATGCAACGCCACCCGCCTCCCGCGCCCCAGCCGCGCTCCCACCTGCTCGGCCTGCTCGGGGAAGGAGTCGGTGGCCCTCACCACCACGTTGGCGCTGGCATCCTCGTTCTCGGACAGGTCGATGCTGGCGACCCACTGCCGCGGCGAGAGCAACCGTTAGCGGCCGGCCCGCCCGGCGGACGCCGTCCCGAAGCACCCCTCGCCCCGCCGCGGCACAG
>VXAV01006115.1:102633-116186 GCA_013399715.1 Alectura lathami | reverse complement strand
GGGCTGCAGCCGCGGGGCGGGCGGGAAGGTGAGGGGCGGCGGGAGCTGCGCTGCTGCGGGGGGTCCCGGCTGGCGATCCGCGTGTGGCGGCCCAGGCAGAGAAGGCGCTTCGTGCTTTGAAGTGTGCGGGTTGAAAGGGCTTGTGCTAAAGCGGGAGGCAGAACGATCCTTGCTGTGGTTACGCGGTGTCTCGGTTGTAGCGGCCCGCCCCGCTGTGCCGACGGCACTCGGTGCTGCGGTGTGAGCGCCGCGCTTGCCGCCTTTCTGCGTTCTTTGCTCCTTGCCGCTTACGTTCATGCGCGTCCTTTCCTAGGGCCTGGTGCTGGGGGCCTACTCGAGTGAGCAGGAGGGTGCTGCTGCCCAGCTCACCGCTGCAGGAGATGCTTTCGACAGGCTCGTGTCCGGGAGGCTGAGAGAACTTCTGGCAGTGTAAGTGCTGGGTACCTCTGAGAGGGGCTGAAGTGCCTCTAAGCACCGGGGAGAAGGAGGCTATCTTCTGGTCGTTGTTAGCGTTTCAGTCCGTACCCCTTTTCAGGCCAGTGTTTGCTTCCTCCAGGCCAAGCAGCATGGAGGGAAGCTCCTGTGGGAGAAACCAAGCATTGAGGAAGGAGATGCAAAATCTCCGCGGGATCTGGCTTTCCTGTGAACGAGCCAGGTGTCCCAGTACGGTGTGGAGGAGCATGTGGGGTGACCGTAGTACCATAGCCCTGTTACCACAAGGACTTGTGCACTGAAGGAAGCGTCTTGTGTTCTAGGTGTGGGCCACCTTTGAAGAAAGGCAAAACGCGCCTATTCCATGGTTTGCATCAGGTATGAACAGTGGATTTTCATGTGTGTGTTTGTAATGTGTGACGTTTGCACTTGCATCTTGTTTTAAGCTTGGTTCACTGCTGTGCACATAAAAATGCTCTTGTCTGCACAGACATGTACATCACAAGGGTATGAGATGGGGATTCACCTGCTTCAAGTTACACTTGTGGTGCCATCTGAGAAGTCCTAACACACCCAATGCATCTGCATGGTGTTGGCAAACAGAAGACGGTTGGTGCCTTTTTGGAGTGACAGCTAGAAGTTAGGCAGACATCTAACATGATGCTAGGAGACTGTGTAAATAATGGCATCTTACGTTAGGACCGTGTAAATGATTTTAAGTAAACCGATTTGTAGTGATTATTGCCCACCATGTGTAAATTCCTGCGTGCAGAACTGACTAGTGACGTACTCAGCAGAAAGGCTGTCCTGGACTTCATGGAAGCTGAGTTTCCTGAAGGTCCCATTATCCCACTCTTAGATACAGGATGGCCTCTGAAGTGAGCAGCAAATCTCTGCAAGTGGATTGTGGCCTTAAGCCCTCTTCTAAGTGCGTAAAGCAATAGTTGCCAAAAAAGGGTAACTTGAATGACTGATCATCTGGAAAGTTTACACTATTGCCACCATCTTGTGGACTGAGACACTTTATGGAGTAGCGGTTTGAAGGCTGATAGAATCTGACAGAGCAGCTATTTGTGACGGAAGGGTAAGGGAAAGCCAAAGACTAAGTTCATTTTTTCCTTTGGAGCAATGAGAAATCTATTCACATATGGTTTTATACAAATTTGACTTCATTCTTAAAAGGCACCTTTCGTCTTTGCTATTTCTCCCCTTCTGCCTTCCACTGTCAGCTTGTAAGGCAAGTATTCTTAGTCTGCTGTGTTACATGACTTTCTGAATTCTGGATCTGTGTGCCTCTGCGCAGCTTTGACTGGGTGCTAGCCTGAGCTGGTGGGCTCAGCCTTTGAAGAGATTTTATTGGTTTGAACATGGTACTGAGCTAAAAGGCTACGCTTTTCCAACTCAGGTCTGGCCTCTGTTCTGCAGCAAAAGCTGGATTTGCTTTCAAAGGAGTCCTAGACTTGCAGTTAAGAAGTACTGTTTGTTGCGTGGTGAGCATGGAGCTGTGCCTGCTGCAGTACAATTAACCGGACACCCTGCACAACTGTTTGGGTGCCTGTGGTGCACGGCACGGGGTGCATGGCACTGGCAGCATACTGACACGCTTGTGCAGGTTTCTTTGCAACATAACATGCTGAATGTATTTTAATGCTGTTTGGTTTGATTTGGGAAATGAACTCTTTGTAACAACTGTCTGCTGTGGCTGTACCGATAAGGAAGGTGAATCCTTTTGTGTGTTGACTTTGTGTAGGACTTCCCAAGCGTGGCTGTAGTTGGCTTGGGTAAGAAGAATGCTGGAGTGAATGACCAAGAAAACTGGAATGAAGGCAAAGAAAATATTCGTGCAGCTGTTGCAGGTTAACTTCTTTTAAAAAAATTCTGAAGCCTTTTGTCTAGAAAAGCCTTTTAATGGTGCAGCATGTTCAATTTTTGAACAGCCAGTCTAGATATGTGTTTGCAATGCAGACTTACAGCATAGTTTGGGAAATGCATTTACTTGTCACTGACATGAAGGTTTTCCTTAGTGTGGAAGGAGTTGTTAGGGCGTGTAAATCAACCTGCAGGCTGGTAACCCTAGTTAGTTATATCTAGTAACTTTCCTGAACGGTGTGATATTGAAAACACGTGTTTAATTACTATTATTTTGAGGCCTGAGAGCATGAAGTGAGCACTTAATACTCATGCTGTACTCAAGTATGCATGTATATTTGCTTTTGCCTCCCTAGTTTATGACTGAGACATTTGTATTGTAAACTGGTATCTTTCCCAACAGAAGTAGAATATTTCCTTTTTGCTCATAGGCAGAGGAGGTCTTTTCTGTGTTACTGAAATTGTGGTGCATGACCACAAAGACAACTGTGAAGTGCACTGTAATCTGATAAATTCCTACTTCCAGGAATTGCAGCTAGCAGAGGTGCCTGATAACCCTACCATATTCTCCTTGTAAGCACAGTAATTACTTTTACTAATTACTGCCTAAAGGTTGTTGTGGGTTGACAGCCCAGCCAGCAGCTGAGCACCCACACAACCATTTGCTCGCTTGCCCCCCAGCTAGATGGAGAGAGAATAGGAGGAGCAAAAAAGCAAGAGTACTCATGGGCCAAGACAGACAGTTTAATGGGCGAGGGGAAGGAAAAAACTGATGCAGCAGCCATCACTTGCCGCCTGCCGCCAGCAGTGTGCAGCCAGTCCCTGAGCACTGGCTGCTTTGGAAGACAGGGTCTGCCTGCCCCACACCTGGCCCAGAGCTCTTAGCGCTGAGCACAATGTTTGCTGCAGGGTGAGGAACATCCTTTCGGGTAGTCCTGGTCAGCAGTCCAGGCTGTGACCCCTGCCAGCTTCTTGGCCACCTCCAGCCTACTCGCAGGGGTAGGGAGCAGTGACAGCGAGTCTTGATGCAGTGTAAGCACTGCTCAGTGACAGCCAAAACGCTGTTGTGTTATCAGTACTGTTTAGTCAAAAATTCACTGTTTATAAAAGCGTGTATAAACTATTTTGTGAGAAAATTTGAGTTGTATCATCTTAACAAAAAACTAAATCACAGCAAATTTCTGATACCTTACAGGTGCTCATAATCCATAACACTTCAGAATGACAGAGGTTTTGTTCAGTATGAGGTGATTCTAAAGAAATCAGAATAAGTGTAGAGATCAGTTTTTATTCTTGTGAAATGGCCTAGTTGTTGAAATGTATCAAGTGATATTTTTCATCTGAATTTGTCAGTATATGGTCACTAGCACTTTTAATTATTTACTGCATGATCTTTTCAGTTCATTTATTGATTAACTCAGATATCTTAAGCTATTTTTTTTTTCCTTGAAGGGTTATATGGATCACATCAGACACCTGTTTTGCTGTGCTGTGCAATACTTGGCCTACTAATTCTGTACTGTGTTCTTCAGTTGGCTGTAGACAGATCCAAGATCTGGAAATCCCCTGTGTTGAAGTGGACCCTTGTGGAGATGCTCAGGCGGCAGCAGAAGGTGCTGTCCTTGGATTGCATGAATACAACGAGCTGAAGCAAAAAAAGAAACCTGTAGTTACTCCTCAGCTTCATGGAAGGTGATGGCAAAAGGAAAGCTTGCCTTTTTGTTTATTTGTTTATTTATAAAACTATGCATGCTTGTGCATGAGAAAAGTAAATCAGAAAGAACAGGGCTAACAACATTCTCTTTCTCAGCTCCTCCTACTTTTTTGAGTTTCCTTAATTTACACACCGGATATATTCATAGTTTGCTCCATAAGTTTTGTTAGCCTCAGAACAAGGCCTGCTAAGGTTAAATAAATGCTGCTTTGTATAAAAGAAGGCCCAGGATAAAAATAAAGCTAAAAAATTACTTGAAACAGTTCTGATGTAAAAGGACTTTTACTGGCCCTGCAGGCCAAAATTGTGCAGCAGAGATATCTCAGACTCTGAAAGTGAATAAATCCTTTTGGGAATCAGGGAATGCTAACTGAGACCAGACCATGCTGTGACGGGTATGTTCTACTCACTTGTTTGCATTCACAGAATAAAATGCAAGATGAAAAGCTTGGCTTCTAAGTAGAAATCACTGCTACTTGAGAGCAGAAAGCAGTGACAGAGCTTTTGGTTCCAGAACAAAGTTTCACTAATCCTCTTCTACCATGTAAGAGTGGACTTTGGATTGTCCAGAAAGGATAATCTATCACACAAAGCAAAGGCATTTCTCATATGTACTTATACAGGAACAAGTCCTTCCTTATTAGGAAGTTGATCTAAGAAATAAAATAAAAACTTTGTAATTAAAGCATGGCAATGCTTCTGTATTCCTCTCGGCTTCCGTCTGCTCTGTATCGCTCTTTTGAGAGGCAGAATCCAGCTTACTTCCCTGCTTTTGCAGCAAATAAGTCTTTCAGTTCCCTCTCTGTACAATGAGAGGCTATGTGCTGATGGTGTTGCAAATTAATCAGGGACATTCCCGTTTTCTACACAGTCAGCTCTTCAGATGCTTGCTCTGTCTTTGTTAGTGAAACGTGTTGGGTACACCGTGGATTGAGATCGAAATTCGATCACATAATCATACTTCAGCAAGGTGAAAAACAGAATTGGAGGCTTTATACAGTAAACAAAAACTTTCAGGGGTGTTACAGCTAATGTGATTACAAGTTTTGGAAGGGATGTTAGACCTTGTGCTTAAGGATTTAAGCCAATCTCTGACTAGCAAGGATTAGGGCAAGACCGAAGTCTCACATCCGCCTGCTCTGGGATTCTTCTAGCTTTCTCTGCAGCACTTGAACCAGAGATGAGATCCTAGGCTAGGTACACCTTGGATCCTACCCTAGATTCCTCACAGTAAGGGTTAATAGGACATTCTTAATTGCCTTAAATCAACGGTACCATATTTTCAAACAGGAGACGACAAATGAATGCTGACGTTACCGTACTTCTGTAAAGGTGATCGTTACGTGGTGTTTTTCAGTGCTGGCAGTGAAGCCTGGCAGAAAGGTGTTATCTATGCAGAGGGTCAGAACCTCGCTCGGTACCTCATGGAGGCTCCAGCTAATCATATAACTCCAATCAAATTTGCTGAATATATTGAACAGAAGCTCGGAAATTTCAGCAGCAATGTGAAGGTCCATATAAGGTAAAATCCACTGAAATTATTCCCCTGTAGTAAGATTCCTTCCAAGCCATTCTGGTTTGCAGTGCGCTCTCATTTTCATTCCACCATTTCAAATTACAACAGCAGGTAAAGTCTTTGGTGAAAAGGCAGGAGGATGTCCAGGCTGCTCTCACCGTTAGAAGGTGAGCTTCTAGTTAGCAGAGTGAGCCAGCAAAACAATTGGCTGCCAATTAGTCATGAGTCAGTTAGCTGCTTAATTGACATATGCTGTGAAAGAGGAAGTCTGGTGAATAAACTACACTACTACATAGATTTTTTCTAGCATCTGTTGTTTTACTCACAATTGATGTGTCTTTTGCTTTTTTTTTTTTAGTTTGGATGTGGTAATTAAACATCTTCCATTGCTGCTGCTGTTTATTTTTAAGCTTTTTAAAATGTTGAGATAGAGCCCTAAAAGCCCTCACAATTGAATTTGCGCAGCTAATCCTTCTTGCCTCTGAATTTCTAGTTACTGCCCTTCAGTGGAAGTGGGCTAACTGGTTGTGTAAGTGTAAGAGGGTGTTATGGTGAAAAGCTAAAGACTGAGGGAAATGAACTTTACACATAGTATCTGTTTTGATAGCAGAAAGCTAAACTGTAACATTATGCAACTCCACCTGCCTTCAAAGTCTACAGCCTGATGGTCAAGTGAAAGTTTAAAGTTTCTGATGCAGAAAGTGTAGACTTGGTCTTACTTAAAAACAAAGCAAAAACCCAGCAGCAACTTTGAGGCAGTATTTCTGCTTCACAGAAGAAATTATAACGGTGGGATTTAATGATGGTTTCCAATATGGTTAACTACAATGGAATTAATTGTGTGCAAGCCTTCAAGAGCTGTGGTCTTTTAAAAACAAACAAACAAAACCACCTTGGTCAAAGTGTCCAATGAAAAATACATCTGTGTACTTCTGTTGCAGACCAGAGTCGTGGATAGCAACACAACAGATGGGAGCATTCCTGACTGTAGCCAAGGGTTCTGCAGAACCTCCCGTCTTTCTGGAGATTCACTACTCAGGTGGTGCTGATGCGAGGGACTCTCCACTGGTGTTTGTAGGAAAAGGCGTTACGTTTGACAGGTAGGTATGGTTAATACCTTAGTGGTTTGGGGGTGAGGGGAAGCTATGGCATCATAACTATGGGGAAGTAACTCAGGGATGTATTTTTTCTGAAATGAAAACCCAGGTACCTTGGTTTTCAGTGTGTTGACTAGGGTGTTCTAAGAAGATCTGAAACCACTGGGCCTAAGCACTTACTGACATGTGGTGCAAAAACATACTGATGGACAGAATATTATCAGTGTGTGCAGCATCTCGCTCCTCGGCATGGGATGATATTTACTCTGCTTATTTCAGTGGTGGCATTTCACTGAAGCCATCGTCGGGTATGGATGCAATGAGAGCAGACATGGGAGGGGCAGCAACCATCTGTTCAGCCATTGTGGCGGCAGCAGCTTTAAACCTACCTCTCAACATAATTGGTAAGAGTGTTTGTGTGGGAATTGAAACTCTTGAGTTTTACAAGCCTGTTTAGACAAAGTCATTTTCTGCTATCAGCAGTGGTAACTGAAGTCACTGTCTTGCAGAAATGCCATGGGATTGTACAGACCTGCTTGTCGTGTTCCCTTGCTCAGCCTCTTTCTGTTTCCACTTGCTTATCAAAAAGCACTACCTTTGTGTGAATAAAGTGATGAAAGGCAGAATTAAATTTTTGAGGGCATGATTTTTAGATCTTAGGGGAGACTTGGCTGTTGATAAACCTATTTTCAACAAGTTCTGCTGAAATCAAAATCTTTCATCACAAGAAGCAATGCGGATACCTGTAAAGGCAATTAAAAATGAAAAGGAGTTGGCTGAACAGCGTGCCGCAGCTGAGCAAGATGAGGAATCAGCTTTTTAATTAGGTGGATGTCTCAGCAGAAATTTATACAACAACAAAAAGCTTTCTGATACTATTTTTGAGTTCCAAGCAATGCTTATTTCGTCTGCAGCAATGTTCCCCAGCTAGAATTAAATCAGCTGATCCAGGAGCTGTGGGAAAATCCAGTCCCTGATAACATGCAATCCATTCTAGGTTAAGTTTTATGTTAGGCAACTCATATTTTAGTCGCTTACGTGTTTCAACCAGTAGAGGGCAGGGAACCACACATCTCTCGAGATTCATGCTTAGAAGTAGGCGATGGGAAGTGCTAAGCAGGAACCAGGGGGGCAACTCTGTGTGTCTGTAACTCCACTGAAAAGCAGTGGCCCACAATTCCCTCAATCCTCGTGCTTTGGGCAGAATGCAGGAGCAGGTTCTTCCTGGGATGGTGGGCTGTCTGTCATCCCACTGTCCCATTCACAGCTGGAGCTCTCACGTTGACTGTTTTGCCCATTCGTGCTCTTCTTATGGTTGGCATTCTGCGGCAGTTCCTTGGATCGCTCTTTGACATGATACAGCGAACAGCCCAGAGTTGAGCAGTTCTGATTTTCAGAAAGAAAGAAATCCCTTTGCATGCGACTGATCATTCATATATGGAAGACATAAGATGGTATTTGTTGACAGAAGCTTTGGTGAATTTTAAAGCTCCCCTGATCTCGTGTGCCTGGGTATTAAGTAAATCCTAGTGGGAAACTGGCGTAGGTGAGAGAATGTTGGATGCAACATGCAGAGAAACTTCACTGACTGGAAATTGGACCATGTGACTTTCAGTGACTGGGAAAACTCATATATCATATAACCTATCTCAAGATGAGAACACTACTGCTTTCTTAAGGTGTTTTTAAGCTAGTAATACGTTTTTCTTTTTCTCTTCGAGGTTTGGCACCCCTCTGTGAAAATATGCCCAGTGGTAAGGCAAACAGGCCTGGGGATGTAGTTAGAGCCAAGAATGGAAAAACAATACAGGTATGCATGTGAAACTTGGATTTTTCAATACTTAATCAAGTTGCATGACTGCAGTCAGAGCACAGGTTTGAAAATACCCTTTATACAGATATGCAATGCAAATGTAGGTTTTTTTTTTTTTTTAACGAATGTAAGAAGTGTGTTATTAATTAGAAACTGCTATCATAGGATTCTTTCAAATATACAGTGACAAGGTGAGATGTTCTACAAATCACTAGGAAAAACTGAAAAGTATGGTAACTTAGGGAACATGCTACAAAACATTGTGTCAGCTCAAGAGGCTGTTACAATGCTCATGAGCATGGGTTCTCAGAATGAATAACATGTGAGTTGCTTCCAGCAGACTTCTGAGGACACTTCCTTGCTGTCTGGAGTAGGACCTAAGAGTACTAATTTCCTGCTGACACAATCAAGGTCTTCACCATGCCAGCTGCTCTGTGCAAGCAGAACCACCCGTTGCAGGGTCTGTCAGTTCAAAGCAGCTCGCCAAATCAAAGTATCTTGCCAAAATACAATTTCATATTTAATCCAAACTATACTAATTCAATGGATTAAATGGTACAGAAAGTTCCTGTGCTGTAGACTCCTGAAGAAGATGACTTAATATTTCTGTGATACCGCCACCTTTGACCTGCTGAACCTTCCAGTTTCTTGAGGTTCTTCCCCCAGTACTGAGCTGAGTTGCACTCTGCCTTGAGGGAGAAGACTTCACACATATTTCCCCACCAAGGAAAGATCTGGAAGAAAGAGCTAATGATTCAGAGCACGTGTAATTGGTCTTGCAGAATACATCATAAACTTTCTCTGAAAGGGGAAAGATCTAAAGGGGCTACTGATTTATTTTAGTTTTGGCTGAAAAATGTTTCAGGATCCAAACAGAATGCAATATAACAAGGAACTGTTTCCAGGCGTGCATCTGTGCATCCCTGTAGATCCCTCTCCTCCTTTGTGGTGTCCATGGGCCAGATCTCTGCTTTTGCTCAGACACAGCCCTGGGATTCCTGGGGCTATTCTGGGAGCAGCAGCCAGCCCCTGCGCTGCGCCCCCGCTCTTCTGAGGGCCAGCTGTGCAAGGGCCCAGCATGCTGACTTGACCACAGCTACAGATACGCTTTTGTTTTACAAATGTAACTGTCTATCAATGCTTTTATTTACAGAGTAAATGTTGGTTAAGTTCCTAGGAGCTGTGACAGTGCATTCATAATCTGACAGTTATAGAAGAGAACATGTGAGAAGTCAGCTGAAGGGATATTTTCAGTAGTTAATCTGTTTTTCTGAATTTTGCATCTGAAGGTTGATAACACTGATGCAGAAGGAAGACTGCTATTAGCTGATGCTCTCTGTTATGCCCACAATTTTAATGCCAGGGCTATTGTGAATGCTGCAACATTAACAGGTAAGCAGTCTCCCTTCCCTGCTTTGTGTTGGAAGTCGATTCTTTTGTTATTCTCATGAACTGGGCCGTGGATCTGTTGCGTTATGTATGCAAAGCCAGCCTGAATTTGAAAGCAGCTGGAGATGGTTTTACATGTTGCAGGACAAGAGCTTGCACAACTTATGCTCTGGTAAGTTCTGCAGCTGCACCATGTCTCCAGGACTGAGGGTGTTGGCATGCAGGGAGCACACTGAGCAGTGTAGGCTAGAATGAATAAGCCCAGGAAGACCAAGGCAGACTTGGATGTTCCTGCAGTGTTTCCCAGTGCTTCTGTTTCTGGCTGAGCTTCATAGCTGACTCCAGGCAATTATGTCACCTAACATCTGAGCTAAGCATTTCCAGTTCCTGGGGCTGTGTGGTGCAGAGACACTGGCATGGCTGTGGAAAACCTTGCCAGTTCCATATGGCACAAGCCGTGCTGGAGCCAAAATAGCTTCTTTGTGAACAGCCTCATGAGTGCCTGAGTTCTGACCTACCCAGCACCAGTTCCTCCAGTTTCTGAGCTGTCTCAGTCCTCCATGATCCTACCTGGTAGGAGAGCCATTATCATCTTCGCAGGAAGTTATTTCAGTGAAGTATCTCTAATTTTATGTGCATTCTGCATACTTTTAGGCATAATGCATTTTAATTGTTTCACCTTTACAGGTATATGTAAATGAAATTATAATTTAAGTTTAAAACCTGCAAAATTATTTTGTGTATGCATCTTATGAACTGCAGCAACAACCTGTCATGGGTGAAGCTGACTGTAGCTGAAATGTGAGCAAATGTGGAAGAGCAGGTCAGACAGGAGTGCGCTGCATTGCTTAATGAGTACACTGAGCAAAATAATTATCTCTCTGTGTTCTATACTAGTGCTTTAAATCATGCTCCATATGCTTAACCTGTTCAAATGCAGTGGAACACTTCTAAAGACAGAAGGGATGCTGATTTTAAGATGGTTGGCTTGTATGAAAGTGTTTCCGTGTAAGAGGCATGGTAGGAGAAAGAGGTTACCCCCACTACAGACTGCTGTGTTTGGGATCCTTGGGCACCAAGCAGGAGGAGGACAGCTCCCGCAGAGATTTGACATTGTTACAGTTCTGTTTCTTTGTTCTTTAAATCTCACTGGGGGTTGAGTGTCTTAAATAGCATCAATGTTAGAGAAGCAGTTCTGTGACAACAAATAAATATTTGTCATCTCTCTGGTTTTAGCATGGGTTACTATTTTGATAGGGACTATTTTCATTTAAATTAAATTGGTGTATGCTGTGCAACAATCTATGTAAGTGAAATTCACAAAAGGGAAAGTACCAGCTGAAAACTGGATAAGTCTATAAATTTGAAAAAGTCCAGTCTTCTATATGGAAAAAATAAAATCTACTTTTTTTTTTTTTTTTTTTTTTGAGAAGAGAGTTGTTGCTGAATACATGAGATGAGGCATATTGCTAGGAAATACCAAGCTGCAAACAGAAAATCTGGTTTTATGAGATCTGGAATATAATTTTTATGAATTCTTGTTATATAAACTTTTAAGCAACTTTAAACTTTTAAAATAAAAGCAAGTGCATTAAAATCTTTAGGTTTTGTTGATTTGAGAAATCATGGATAACGAGAATTAAAAAAATACTGCAAGGAGCCATTGCTCCAAACTGGAGCAATTGCTCTGCATCTACTTTCCCTTCGTTGAATCACCTTCAGTGTCTTTCTGTAGGTGCCATGGATGTTGCGCTGGGGTCTGCTGCAACTGGAGTGTTCACAAATTCACCTTGGCTTTGGAATCACCTTTATGAGGTAGTCTGTCAACATGATTATAAGACAGTAATTCATTAATAGCTGTTGTTACTAAAAAGTTGATGCTTTACAGAAAGTCCTACCTTATGCAAATCTAAAATGTTACTGCATTTTGAAATCTCGTAGGAATATGTTATAGTATTGCATTGAATTGAAAAATACACAACTATGACTTAATTACTGGTTCTTCAATGAGGCTTACTATCACACTGCACAAAGCAGGCATCGTTAACTATCTGCATCCTTTTATAACTTCTGCATAAGCTCTGGACTACTGACAGTAATTAGTTTTTGTTAAAAAGGTAATTGGTCTTGCTCTTAACAGTACCATGAGATGCATTCAGAGTGGCCTTGTGAGTGACTGACGTGTGATGGATAAAGGAAGTCTCTGAAGAGAAGGATTTGGGAAAGTGTACGTTACCAGGAAAAAAATAATATTAGGGGTTCAGGGGAGGAAAAAGTATTCTTTAGATTATGCCTTTTGACTACCACTACCTAAAAGATAGGATTCAGAGTTTTGTTTGCAGTGTGTTTCCAAATATCTAATATTATTTTGGACCACAGAAAATTTTATAAAAAGATAAGCATGCACAACACTAGTGCTTATAAATGCAGTTTTCATAAAGAGAGAGAGGGGGGAGAAAAAGGGAGCTCTGCCTAAACTATCGCCTTTTTCTTTCTATCACCTTTTTCTTTCCCAGGCCAGCATTGTGACAGGAGACCGGGTGTGGAGAATGCCCCTTTTTGACCATTACACAAAACAAGTAACGGACTGTCCTCTGGCAGACCTGAGTAACATTGGGAAGTACAGCAGGTAGGTGTACTGACGCCCCTCGCACACCCTTTCCTTGCAGCGGTTGTGCCAGCCGTATTGCGTTAGAAGCAGCACCGTTTTCTGCTTCCTGTAGAGCTGGAGGAGCGTGCACAGCTGCTGCCTTCCTGAAGGAGTTCGTGACAGCCTCCCACTGGGCTCATCTGGACATTGCTGGCGTGATGGCCAACAAGGACGAGGTGCCCTACCTCCGGAAGGGCATGGCAGGGCGTCCCACCAGAACGCTAGTGGAGTTCGCGGCTCGGCTAAGTCAAGACAGCCAAAATCCCAAATAAAATGCTTATTCTAAAATCAGCCACTCCGCCTTAACTAAAAAACGTCTTAAGTACTAATGAGTGTCCCAACTATATTTTTGAAAGAGCAATGAACTACACATACATTTTATAAATCATTACTAGGCAAGAGCATCTCACTTTTGAGATTTGTCTTAGGCTATGCCATTTAAAACAAAAATATGCTGTTTGAATGACTTGGGGTACTTAATGCCAAAACATGATCATGGAAAGCATTGGACTATTGTACATGTAAAGTAAGCATAACTGTTGTAATCAATAAATCTGTTATTTGTCTGTGTGTGTGTAGCAAGCTGGAGAAATAACAGTAGGTGGGTACTGCAGCTGTGCTGCTGCTTGGGTGACTCATGGCAGGAGAGGTACCTCAGGCAGGTTGGTTATGGAAGTCCGCTGAGAATCATAGAATGGTTTGGGTTGGAAGGGACCTTTAAGGATCATCTAGACACATCTAGAAGGAAGTAAAGGTGTGCGGTGAGGAAGGAGGGATGCACCATTGCCCATCTGAAGCTGCCGCGTGGCTTTGGCACTGAATTAGGTATGTTTCCAGAATTAGTGGAAATGTCAAACAGAGGTATAAGTTAGAATGTGGGGCAGATGTTTCTGGTTTTGAGAACTGGGGAGATCAAGGCAGGCTAAGGCCTCCCCACACACGGGCGTGTAAGTTATGGTGAGGAAGCAGCTGCTTACCCAGGCCGGCGTGTGGGACCGAGGGAGGACGCGCAGAAGGGCTGCAAATACACTTTCCCGCTGGGCAGGACCGCCTTTCTGCCTTTTTTTTTTTTT
>VXAV01006115.1:82026-102373 GCA_013399715.1 Alectura lathami | reverse complement strand
GGAGCGTCGGGCCTGCGCCGCCCTCTCATCTCCGCGCTTCCCTCTCCCCAGGCCTGCTTCGCCTCGCTGGTCAGCCAGGACTACGTGAACGGCACGGACCAGGAGGAGATCCGCACCGGTGAGCTCGGCCGCCTGCCGCGGGGCTTTGGGGCGCTGCGTGGGGGCCCGGGTGCGCTTCGGAGCCCCGAGCCCCGGTGTTGCTGGGGCCGGGAACCCGGCTCTCGCCGTCCCTAGCGCTTCTTGCGGGGCTGCGCGGGACCGTGGGGTCACCGAGCGCTTTGGGGCTTGGCCCTGAGTACGTGGCTAGTGGTTTGGGGTCAAAAGAGGCTTGAAAAGTATTGTAAGGCTTTTGAAACACTGTTTGCAGCAGAGGGAGATGGCTGGGAAAGCAGCACGGCCGGGGTGCGGGCAGGGAGCTGCGGGTGAGGGGCAGGGAAGGGGAAGGGAAGGACTGGAAGGGGTGCGGGGCTGTGGGAGTAGAGCTTGGCAGTAGTGCTTTAAGATTGGTGTGACCAGCGCCTCTGTGGGCGCTTCATACTGGATGGATATAAAGAGGAAGTTAAAAAATGGTCCTTGAATACCTTCTAGAAGCTTACTTTTTCCAAAAATTCTGGAGGCTGATTCTCAAGCTTCGTTTCAAAAACAGCATAAATACTTTAAAAAACTACTTTCTGGCTATTGGCTTATATTCACCTGTTGGGATGAGACAGCTTTGTTATCAAAGTAGCAGTGCATGATGTACGCACATATTTTAGGGCCTTAGACTAAGCCTGTTTCTTGGGCATACAGTTAGGAGTTTTCCTTAGTCATTCACAAAATTACTTTTATCACTCTTTATCATTGTAGAAAACTTAATAAAACTGGGGAAAATACTTGTTCTCTTGCACCTTTTAAATAAGTTTTTGAAAGTTTGCAAAGCAATGTGTTATCCAGAGAGTTAATGCACATCTTGGTTCTGTAAGTATGTGCCATTAAAATCCCTCTTAGTAGACCTTAAGATTTTCTTTGTAGATGGTTTTGTAGAAGATGTTTTTAATACCATGCGCACAAATAACCATTATCCAGCTGTAGTGACTTTTTGGGAATCTCTTCTGTCTTTCCAATTTGATATTTTATGTTCAGGTGTTGATCAGTGCATCCAGAAATTTCTGGACGTCGCCAGGCAAACAGAATGCTTTTTTCTACAAAAAAGGCTGCAGCTATCGGTCCAGAAGCCAGAGCAAGTAATTAAAGAGGTACGCTGAAATCCGTTTACCTGTGTTGTGCCAGATCCACACGCTGTGTAGCAGTTCAGGTAGATCACTGACTCACATGAATTCTGAGGTTCTCAATGCGATGCTGTACCTGAAGTTTGCAGAACTTGGCTGTCGGTGTAGCTGTAGTCACAAACCTTGGGAAGCTGGATGCCTGCAACTCCAGGGGGTACTGGAGCACAAATAATGTTGGCTCATCTGAAGAAGCAAACCAGTTATGTTTTGCTGGAAGTAATGATCACAGAACCGCAGAACGGTTGGGCTTGGAAGGGGTCTTTGGAGGCCGTCTCGTCCCACCTCTGCTTAAGCAAGGTGCCCTAGAGCATACTACCCATGGTTGTGTCCAGGTGGCTTTTGAATATCTGTAGGGAGGGAGATTCAGCCTCTTTGTGCACCCTGTGCCAGTGCTCTGCCACCCGCACAGTGAGGAAGTGCTGCCTGCAACTTCCTGACCTCTGAAATACGTGCCCTAGGGAAGCTGAACTAGCGCCTTCTCTTAAGCACTTACTCATTGTTAGAATGCTGTAAAATCAGCTTGAGTAGTCAGGCTAAAAAATGACATGCACGTTATGTGAGGGTTTTTGTTATTCTTAGAGATTCTGTCTATTTACTAATACCTATTTTTTTCATCTGTAGGATATTTCAGAGTTAAGAAATGAAATGCAGAGGAAAGAAGCATTGATTCAGAAGCATTTGAGCAAACTGCGACACTGGCAACAGGTCCTGGAAGATATCAGTGTACAACACAAAAAACCTGCAGAAATGCCCCAGGGTCCATTAGCTTACCTAGAACAGGCATCTGCTAACATCCCTGCTCCAATGAAGCAAACGTGATCTCTGAGCTTACACAGCGAAATCTAAGTAGTGGTCTTTTTGCTTTGTACACTTTTTGTATAATCCAATTTGTACTACAAATATAAACAGTTAAAACAGAGTTAAGTGAAATAAATTCTTTTTTTTTGAAAAAAAACAAACAACAACAAAAAAACCATGGTTGTATATTGAATTTGGAAGTGTGCAGAGTTCCTCTTCAGACTGCTTTCTGGTAGAAGTGTGTTTTCCAGAATGCATTCTGTTCCTTCTAGAAAGGGTGGTCCTAGCCTTCCCCTAACTGTATCATGCTGGTATGATGAAAGCACTCAAAGGTTTGTGTCAGCATGGCCGAATGTTTACATGTTTAAAATTTCTTACATAGCTGGGGCATAAATCAGGATTTGAATCCTTCAGCAGCTGAAGATGAGCCTTGAACAGTTCTCTGCCTTCCTCATCGGTTGAGGAGCTACCTCAAAGTTAGTTTCTTTATGGGTGCCATTGTAAGAACAGCATGGTTCCTCCCCAGCAGTGAGTTGGTTGGCATGGTTTGATAAATTCAGTCACCCACCCACTTTGCAGTTAGGTGGGCAGAAGAACCATGTTCTGACAGTGTACAAGTACATGCTTCCCACAGACCTGCAGCTCTGAGTGTATCAGTCTCACTTCAGCATCGCAGCACTATTTTGCAGACCATGGAAAATGATGGTTTGTAAGCAAGTTTTAATGTTTGTACTTACAGATTATTCTGATTTACCAGGCTGACTGTTCCATGTGTGCGAGAAACATCACATGGCAATACTGACTGTACAAAACAGTTTATTAAGCAAACCAGAGAGTATTTCTACAACAGCCTACAATAAGCTTGTTATCTGTAGATGTATATCACATGCTGTACAGCATAAAGCAAGTTTAACAAAAAAAAGCAACCTTTTTAAAACATAAAATTGCATTACTATATATACAGAAATGATTTTCAACAGCTGATGAAGCAAGCATATAAACCTACAGAAATCACGTAAGTGGCATTTTTCTTCAGCTGGAGTCAGTCTAACAGGACATAATAGAGAACAAATGGCACATTTAATGTAATTGTGGAGTGTTAAATTCTCCTGAATAAAGTCTTTTTCCATCACAGTATTAAGAATTCTGCTTTTTCTTCATTTTTACAGAGATTATTAAAAAAATGCATTTTACTGAAATCCATGCTTGTAATTCCATTGTAATTAGATGCAAGAGAGTGCTGTTGTTCCTAATTATTTACTTGGAAGTCATGTCAATATTTTATTTTTTTCATAAATCATGTATTGCATTTTCTCTGAGAGAAAACAGAAAAAACAGCTTTTCTAGTAATTTTGAGGAGTATGTAAATAGTTGACTTTAAAATGAGAAATACTTAGTAAACCATTCTTGATGCTGAGGGTCTTGTTTCTGATCATCTTTGGTTTGTGGTGGTTCGCTGCCATGTGTCCTGTGCAAACAAATAGTCATTAGGATTTCTTACAATCTTACCAATATTTAATACATTTTTTTTCCCCCCAGAAAAAACTTAGAATCCAGTGAATGGATCTGTGCTCACAATGAGAGGCCAAAGGAGCCAGCTACTGTTTCTAGCGGGATCGGTGCTAGCCAGGTGACTGGTAGTAAGGCAAAGGGAAGTGCGAAGAAGGGCTAAGCAGCTATGGAGAGATGTTTGAACATAATTCTTGACATCTCAAAAATGTGGATGCTTCAGTAACACAAAGTTTTGAAAATCAGAAGATGCCAGCTGCTGTTCACTTAAAAGTATATAGTGTATGCATGAAAAAATTTGGACAGTTTTATTTGGAATGGAAATGCTTCCCCTTAAGTGGCCTCTATAGATTGATCCTATTGCATAATCCCTGATTCAAGATGCTTTTCTAAATTTTTTTTTTTACAGTTATGTTAATTTCACTTTTATAGTAGCTAATATGTGTTCATTTATGACTGACTGATTTAAAGCAGCAGCCAAGCTACTCTTAGTGCCCCTGTATATTGCCCTTTAACATACAAATCTGGTTTGCCTTAGCAGTCATCTGGTATGACACAGAATGCTTTTATCTTTGAGATGTAGGAGTTGCCAAGCTGGATCCAAGCCAGTGTCTCGTGTTAGTGCCTTTGCCAGTAGTCAGCACCATCTGCCTTCCAGGAAAGAACTCTGCAGCATGCAGTGTACAGGGTAGCTACTGTCCACTAGGACACAGATGAGAGGGCTGGCATTTGTCCTGAAGTACAGTGGTAATTCTTTTATATTTGTCATTATAACTATGTGTAATGTTAACTATGTACATTTTTAACTCGTTCCTAGAATTAATTGATGTTTGGAAAATACTAAACTTTTTTAAATAATAGCTTGTCTGTTTGGAGGGAAAATTAATCTTTTCAGAGAGAAAAACATCAAACTGAGAAGTTCTTAGAAATCAAGAACAGCAAAAGATCTTGACATGTGACATTGGAAGACCAGTAGGTATCTGCTAATCAATTTTTAAGTCTCTAAACCCTTTGCCAAAAGATCAGCCTAGCTTCCTTTAAATATCTCCTAAACTAAAAATGTCATCCACATCAACCAAATGAAAGCAAGGAACGGAAAGTAAAAATGAAAATGCATCCTTAACAGAACCACTGATGGATGCCCACAGTTTCAAACAGCCATGTTCACGGGTAACCACATTCTTGTTCAAGTATTTGCAGTGCTTCTCTTCTTCCTTTGTATCTGGGCTTGCAGTCATTAGCTCTGCTGGGCAGTGGTTATGGCCTACGATAGCGGTTAGGTTCTGGGTCTGTCTGCAGAGGACTGATCACACTGAACTCACTGCAGGACAGGAACCGTACATCGTTGTTTGTGGCCAAATGCCTAATGTGCTTGAATGCCTACAAGGTTCAGAATATTCATTTATTGGTCGTCTTTGAAATCACATCAAGATGGACAAATACCTTGTGGCAGCACTGCCGTCTGAGGTCGGTGCTGTTGGAGAGCCCACTCTCAGGCAGCCAGGACTCTGGTCTAAGCTTGTAGATTTTGTTATTGGAGGAGCACTTCTTTTTGATCTCAAGTCACAGTTCAAAAAGCTCTTTGCGTAGGAAGCTAAATTTGGGACGCTGACAACACGACTGGGCACCTCAACTGGTCTCTTCTGCTGCTTTTTATCAAATAGAAAACTGCATTACACACACATTTTTCAATTTATACTATAAAAACTCAACAATACTTAATTCTTAGACAACTTGTGAGGAGCACCCAAAAATGAAGGTTGCATCTTTTTCTAATTTAAAATACATTGTCATCCCAGGGTAAGCTGTGAGGATCCATGGCATTAGGTAGTCTGATTAAAATAACTTGTGTATTTGAGGTTTTAGGTACATCAACGCTGACAGCTTTGCAGGGATAGCCAGAGCTCAGGCAGGTGCTTTCCAGCAACATTCCCCACCTTCCTCCATGACTAGATAGTATCATGGAGGGCTGGAACGACCAGGGACACGTCCTGAATAGTCCAAGCCCAACTCATGATCTTCTTTGATGCATACGGTATCAAACTAACAACTCCCAATTACCTGCAATCAGTGGCTGTGTTTATCCCAGTGGATGACTGAGCTCCTTGGAGCCTACTCTTTTGTATTTGCTTAAATACTTGCACTCGTGCTTATACACTCTTACTGAATTTATGTTTTACTCAGCACCTGATCAGAGGTTGGCTTACTGGAAAGAATACTACTGAGTAAGAATAACGTTACCATAGAAAATTAACAGGACCTTCACTGTCCTGGTAGTCTGTATGAACAGCAACAAAACATCAAGCTTTGCATTTTAATTGAATTGCCCGTCTTACCTTCAGAGAAGGAGTCAAGCATCCTGGGTTAGGAGTGAAAGAGAATGATCGATTCCTGTAAGATTCAGTGCTGGCCAGAAGTGAATGCTGAAATTTTCTTCCCTCCTGATAGAAAAGAAAATTACATGTGTCTCTTTGGTATGTTAACTTACTTTTGTCAAAGGATTGCAGAGCAGAGAGAAAGTATTAATCTGAAGCAAAGTGTGAAACACTGAATGGAGCTTTCCAACAAATCCCAAAATATGTTTGTACATGTGAAAGGATATCTTACCACCAGCTGCTTAATAATCTCTTCTCTCTCACTTAGTTTATCTTGCAGGCAGCTTATAAGGTGTATATCTTCTGGTCTGGACTCCTGCTTTCTTGTGTTTTCTTCTGATTTGTTAAGCCTGTGCCAAAAAAAGAATGCAGACTCGCAAAAAATTTCCTTAGGCCAGGTTCAAGAGATACCTGGGCTGTATTCTAAATTCCAAGCCTAAAACACAGGAACTCAGTCAAAACTCTCTGGTAAAACACCATTTAAAACAAATAGGCATCTGTACCTAGATTACATGTAAATGCAGAATGCTGTGGAGTTTGAAAACAAATTGCCTGCCCTGGTGTAAAATACTAACAAGCTGCACATCATAATGCTAGTCCAGTTTACTAATGAGAAAAGTCTGTGTCACCCTATCTATGCATGCCTGTAGCCATCTATTTGTTCTCTTTCTGAGCTAATTCCAACCGTATTTGACAGAGGTCTCAGAAACACTAACTTCCTATAACTTTCTTCAAAAGAGAGGTTTGGGTATACATGCTGCTTTAGTGAACTCTGTAAGGCAAAGCCTGTAGTGTGAGTTCAGCTCTTTAAATGCCTTAAGCAGGGAAAAAAGGTTCAAATAAAAACCTACACGTTCCTAGAGATGGTGTGGAAACATACATTTGACTGACCCGTGAAAAAACAACTCATTATTTCATCAGATGCTGAAGAAACTGAGTGCTATGAAGTTAATCTGCCATGCTGTGAAATTAATTACAAAATAAAAACCACCTCTTTTTTTTCTGGTGAGGGGAAACATTTCTGGGAGGAAGAAAAAACTCCTGTGTTACACTTTTGCTTTAGCGTATCTAAGAATTTAGATATTACGACATAAATGTCCAAAGCCCTGCCTACCTGGAAGTAGGTCTCTGCTGGAGCTATGCTGCACAGCTCGGATTCAGGAAAAAGACAAGGTCAAAATGAAGGACTATTTGTGGGAGGCGTCTGCTGTACAGTCTGAAGCACCACAGAGCTACTTAGTTCCAACGAGGGCTGTGAGGTGGATCTATTTACATGATACGGTGGGGGCTGCAGTTTGGGAATATCCTGGGAAATTTACAACAAAGTGAGAAACAGCAAGAGCTTAATCTCAAGGGTGCTGCTATGCTGGACAAAATTAAGAACAAGATGATGGATCAGGGCCTCTGGTTTCATCTGTGACACAGATGATTGCTAACCCTGCTAAGTGCGGGGTTTAATTTATTATTGTGTAGTGCTTTACTTTAAACACTATTCACAGTGTACTGCAATATATCTGTCTTCCTGTGTTTGCAAAGGAAATAGCTACACACTTCTATTTCAGTGCTCATCATATTCTACAAAAAAAAAAAAAAGAAAAAAATAGATATAGTAGGAATAATAATTAAAAACAACTCACTGCCAGTATGAGTCACAGCTAATTTAAATGACTTACTCAGGTTCTAAGGAGAAAATCTTTCCTTGGAGGTGTGCCTGAGTGCTGTTGAAATCAGGTAACATGTTTTTGATTTCCTTCTGGTGATCTTGTTTTAGGATGTCCAGTTTGTTTTTATGCTTCATTTTGAGGTCTACTAGTAGCCTTTAATTGACATTAAAACATATCTGAATTCTCATGTGTTAATACTAGTGTATTATCATTGATGACAGCATGCAGTTTTCAGGTCCTTTACTGACTACAAAGGTAGCTGACAGCACAGCTCTGGGGCTGCTGCTTACTGGTCTGACTTCAACACCTCGGCTGCAGTCTGAGGCTGAACCACACTAACAGTGAGGAAGAGTAAAGTTATTTGGAGAAGAAGCACTTGTCCTTCAGCCTTCAACAAGTGGAGGGTTTATTTTATACGATGCTGTTGGCATTCTGTCTATGGTTAGTTTGTACATCGATCTTAAAGGTCAAATATGACAATAAGGCATTATAGGGACTCATATTAATAATGCAAAATTATTTATAGTCTCTGAGATTTTAAGATGAGGCTTTGGTGCTATATTTCATCACATCACAGCAACCAGTCAGAAGCAGTTAATATCGCCTACCACCATCCTAAACATAAATTAAAAAAAAAATGTGAAAGCAAGAAACATTATAGCAATGCCTTTACAGCATTTGTCTGTCAGACAAAAAGATACTCCTATTTCACGAGCACCATCAACTGCAAACTAAAAAAAAAAAAGCCTGATATATTTTTTTCAAGTTTACCCATACCATTATTTTCTGATACTAACCCCAAAATCAAAAAACATTTATTGAAGAATCATTATTATCTTACTGCCTTTTGTCTGCTAATGTTTTTTTACACCCCAGAAAAACTTTCATTTGGGGATTTGTCTTCTCTTTTCATTAAAAAAAAACACCTTTGTCTGCCCTGATCCTAATCCTTACAGAAGGTTTCTGTCCCCGAGGTGGAATTCCTACAATTCAAGAGAATGGAAATGGAAATGATTACTTCGAGCAGATTGCTGGTTACAGTTACTTGGCAACAGTAGGAATATTAATGTTAAGTAACTGGTTATAAGAATTTGACATATGCAAATAACAAGCTACAATCAGTTTTCAAATCAGAAACAAATACACAGCATAAGAGAAGGTCACTGTTGTTAACGTAACAGTAAAAAGCTGTTATGTTTATGCACTCACCAATTTAACTATTCTCTTACTCAAATAATTGGTCCTGCAAAAGCACAACAAGACCGAAGACCTGCAGGTTAATGTTCGCGATTTTCTGTGGATTAATCTCAGAGCAGCCTGTATCAGGTGCCTAGGACCATTCGAGCTCTTTGATGTGCTCCTCTTATTTGAAGGATTTCTCCTTACATAACTTCCATTAATGCTTCTTCTGTTTACTGCTACACCATCTATCCCCTTTAAGGATTATCCTCCAGCCCAGCAGCTTTACCATTTGAGGCCTTTTAGACCTCATCACTGACGTGTGAATAATTCTTCTCTTCATGAACAGAGGCTCTAAATTCCTTCAAGGTAGCTGGAGGGCACTGATGAAATTCTCTGGTTTGCAATTCTTTCTGTTGATCTTGTTTCAAAAGCTTGAAGTGAAAGTCACTTTCAAGGAACACTCCAAAGAGTTCGAAGGACAAAAAAAAAAAAAAAAAAAAAAAAAAAAAAAGACCCTTACTTTCTCATTCTTTAACTATCCACTGACTAGTAGACAGCAATAGAATCACTCTGGCTGCCCTGACAGTCTGCAGAGAGACATCATATCCCTCGAGCGCTTTTCTCTAGACTATGTAGGACATAACTTAGAGCCCTCTTTAAGGATATACTCTTCAGAAATCCTTTTATACATACAGCCGGAGTAGTTAAGAGCATACATTCTACACCAATGCAGAAATGAACAAAAAGGTACCCATGTGCCAGATCCCTCAATCTCTTTGCAAAGAGAATGTGTTAAGTATTATCACCCAGAAACTTCAAAGGATTCGGTGGCCATACAAATGCACCGGCCAACCCCAATCTTGTCTCCCATGCAAAAGGTAAACCCTCCAATTTTCTGTACGAGCATGGGAACACTGCTTCCACTGCAGCGCATGCTCTGAGCCTGTGGCTACACTAACAGGGTGCAGGCCACCTTCTACAAAGGCAGCCAAGCCTGCGAGTCAGCTTGCCGTCTGTGCCCTGACAGCATGTTGCAGCTCCAGGCTTCCAGTAGCCCAGAGGCTCTGTCAGTGTCTGCCATGGCTGCCCTCGCCCTGCAGTGCAAAGCGGCTGCTACAGCCATAGCAGAGTCTCACAGAGTGTGCATGGCATCCTTCAGTGTTCCCTTCAGAGTTAACAACCCACTGGTTTCAGCTGTAGAGAGTGGATTTTAAAAAATGACATTTATTCTCAGATACTTCTACATTTTTTTAATATCTCTTGAGTGGGTTTGGGGTTTATCATTTCCAGTCCTCTTCAAATAAGGCTGACCTTCTGCAGCTTTTCTCCGGTCACTCCTGTCAGGCCACACATATTTCTCTGTGACATACAACTGAACAGTTACTTCAAGCGCCTTTATTATGGCTGGAAAGTGGAATATGGTGCTACTGCTTTCACAAAACTCCCAGCATCTAAAATCGGTACTTTAGAAAAGGAGATATTCTGACACCACAGTTGGTGTCACACCTCTAATGCTGGCTTCAATAATAGACTCTCTGGATAGTGCTGTGCAGCATGAATTTAAGGCAGACCTTCTGTGCTGTTTCTCCCTGTCCTGAAGCTGTGCAGCTTCCTCCTTCTGTGTCTCCAGCTCAGTACTCAGTAGCTCCATTGTGTCCTTCAGAAGTAAATTCTCTTTCCTGAGCTCGGAAATTTCACTCTGACATTTTTCCAGTTCATCATGAAGAGATCTGATCTGGCTCTGGCTACTTCCTTCCTAAGAAAAAGGCCAAAATTAGTTATTCATTGCCTCCTAATATTTAACCTGAAGATCTCACTGGATTTGTGTGCACTGATTTTGTGTCAACTGATTTTTCAATTCTGTGTGAAATTCTATGTGCAAGACAAAATCTGTGATCATAATTCCCAAACATGCATTATATTCTCCATGAAATATATTTTTGGTAACATTCATTCATTTACTCGTGTTGAAGATTTTAAATGGAAAAAAGCCTGCCCATGGGGAAAAGCTGATAAACAATGCTAACATTTTGAAGTGTAACATGAGTGACGGAAACCCACTGCATTTCTGTAAGAGGCTGTACACTTCTATTAGGTCAAGAGAGAGAAAAGTGATACTACTGTTTTCAGAAAACACAAGAAGATAATGAAGTAGGAATTGGATTCTTGCCTGTTGCTTCTTCAATGTTCTCACACTCCTCAGCTCCTTTTGGAGCTCTTCTATTTGTTTTTTGAGATTAGTGCACGATGTCTGTTGCTCAGAAAGTTCCTCCCTTAGGGATCCTAACAACCAGACAGATGATCATTAAAGGCAGTCAGAGGCCAGATGGATGGGGGAGGCAGATATAGACAACACAGATGAAAACATCAGTGTATTACATTTTGCTTTGTCCCTCAGTGCCTTTGCCATTAAATATAATAACACTAGCAGAAAGAAAAAGGGGCGCACACACTCTCTGGCAAAAGCCAAACCTTCTGTTAGTAGACAACTCAGCTGAGCAATAGTAAGAAAATACAGAGCTACAACTGCAACGACTCAGTGTTGGAATCAGAGAGGTAAATTCTGTGTCAGTTGTTTCGCAAATCAGTATAATCGCTTCTTCTAACCTTGGACTTCACTGCAGCACTCCTGACTTCCCTGCTAAGTCCACTGGTGTTTTATAACAGGCCATAATGCACGCTGAGCACTGATTGTGTTAGAGAAATGCAACACTTAAATAAGCAGATCAACCACAGACTGCTACTGTTGTGTAGATTGGGTACAAGCTTCAGGATGGATCAAGTACCAAGAGAAAGAAGTTTGTCTCTCTCATTTCTACATTTTTTCTTGAAGATGTAGAACATAAATCATCTGTTGAACACATTAACTTCAGAGAGCAATGAAATCTTTCTAGTAAATTTGAATTACTGAAAAAAAAAGGCAAGAACAAAATCCACTTTATACTTAAAGTACTTTTGAGTTATTCTTTCTTTAGTTAAAAAGCCTTTTATAAATGAGCTTTAATAATCTGAGTTCAAGCCTGGAGACTTTACAAGTTCTCACATTGCAGTGTTCTGTATAGGTCTGAACTCTTCAGGCATTTTTCTGATCTGACTGAACAGAGCCATAGATGTCCACTGCTGAGCTCAACAGAACAGACTTGAGCCACATTTAATAATTCTTCACATAGAAAGGAAGAGGAAACTCATGTATACCATCTACAATATTCCAATGTAATACATCTGTTAACGCACACTTGTATGTTTTATACCAGCTGCTGGCAGCTGAGAGCAATATTAACAAACAATGGTTAAGTGTGTGTTGCTGAAATTACAGGGTATGAGAAAGATTCACAAGGCCTGAGATCCCAGAAGATGGGAAAGAAAATGAATGGGATGAAAGTCAGTGCTCCTCAGCACATCATCAAGCAGCAGGAGCTGCACATGACATGAGACTTTATACCTAGCAACAGAGTTTGCTGCTTCTGGATCTGCTTGAGTTCATCCTGCAATTCTTTCTTTGCCCTCTCTTCCAAGGTTTGCATTTCCAGCCTATGAGACTGATGTTGCATCTTGAAAGTCTCATTGAATTCCTTTTTCAGACGTTCTTCTGCCTCCTGTAAGCAAAGCACCCCCCCAGAAAACAAAGTAGTTGGAGCCTGTTTATCACCTTGTTGGTTTACTTGTAATGCCTGGATGAATCTGGTCTTTCACTGCAGAACTTTTATTAATTTCATCACCACATATGAACTCCATGTTACAATCACATGTGGATTTTTTTTTAAGCTCCTTTTTTTTTTTTCCTTGAACAGCTACTGCCTTTAGTACCTCAATATATTGCATTAACATTTTGTCAATGAAATAAATCCCCTTGAACCTTTAAAAGCTTTGGTTATCTACTTACAGAATTCCATTTGTTGAAAGTATCTAAGCCAATACACATCATTATACATGCATATTATATTTCTTTTATAGTATTTATGTATAAATGAATAATGGATGAAAAAGAATTAAAGTGAGTCATGTTAATAAAACACTTTGCAGTTCCCTTGTATTCCTGACACCAGAGCAGAGCTGTAAGAACTTGTGTTCGTCTCAGCCTAACTATAGAGGAGGGTACATTATTTTATGAAACCATTTCATTCACATTGTGATCTCAGATCAAATGTTAAAATAAAAACAACAACAAACACCACCACCACCAAAACCTTGAAGATACCAAGGTTTCAGAATCATGGAATAATTCATTATGTGCAGCAATGGCAACACACCATTGAGATAACAGGTAACAACTGAGCTGATAATCAGCTCTGGCTGATACAGTTTAGCCCACGCATTCGTTTTCCACTGGGATCTTGTAAACTGACCTTGAGTTCCTGTTTCTTGTTTCTCTCCAATATTTTTAAGACTTTTTGATGCGATGCCTCCAGCTGCAGCTTAACGTTCTGGTTTTCCTTAATGGAGTTCTGAAGATCCTGCAAGAGCTTCTCTTTTTCTCTGTTGGACTGCAGATTATGTTTCTTCAGTGACTCCTTGAAATTATCTGCTTGTTGGTCTACTATTTGCTTCAGCTGAGCCACCTTCCAGAAAAGCAGGACAGGATCAGTGGTTACATTCACAATGGAGAGGAACTGTGTAAATTTGAGTAAATTTTATAATCTTGTGTTTCTGTACAAAAAATAGCAAGATGCTTGTTTCATGCAATGAGCCCTCTGTTTCAGTGAGGAATGGAGTGGTTTTTTTTCTGTATAGCTAATTCAGTAATTCTGAATGGTTTTACTCAACTGAAAATGTTAATAGACCAGTTTTAAAAGCTCTTTTCTTTCATGGTGACCTTTTTAAGCTTTGAATTCTTGATCTGAAATATTTCATTTAGAAACTTAATTTCTTTATTTAAAATGATAAAAACACCTCACATGAAACATTTATTATTAAAACTTATCATTTAAAGACACTCTTGACTTTTTCTCCACTTTTTCATTGCTTTTTGATCTGATTAACAAACAAAAAGCAAATGATTTGTGCAGCTTTAACGGGTACTTCAAAAAACTAACTACAATAGCTCCTTCTGAAGAACATCTCGAAGCATGAGAGGTAAAAAAAAAATACAGCACTTCTTAGAGTTCTTCGGGGATGCAGACACCCCTTCAGAGAAAATCTGGTGAAACAATGACGTGCCTTTTGCATACACTGTCTTTTGCCCATCAAGCACTGTTCTTCAATTATTTCTTTTTGAATTGCTTGTATACACAGTCATAGTCCAACTTGCACAATAACTATGGCACAAACCTGGAGGCAGGCTTATGTCTGTGCTTAATGTCAGCCCTGAGATGTAACGCTGCAGAATGCATTTATACTGTAGTAGACTAGAACTAATGGAAGTAAAATTCTACACATCATACCTCAGATTGCTGTTATGTTTTCCTTCCTTTCTTAGCTTAATTACTAAATACAGTAGACATCTCTATAGTAGCTGTCACAAAAGTATATTATCTCTTTATAAGAATAGCATAATGGGTTTGATTTTATTTTTATTTTTTAGAGGGGAGGGTAGGGTTTCTAAACTTTTAGCAAAAATTTGTATTTGCCATTCTTCCTAAATTTGCCACTCTGAAGTTCTGAAAAACTTCCTTCTGGGTAAAGCAGAATGCATACCTAGTAAGGTCAATTCACATTTTTGCTGCTGTATCTGAGCTTCCAAGTCTGCTTTCCCACTTTGCCATGCCTCCTGCAAAACCTTTACATCTCTTGCCTTTTCTTTTTGGAAGCATGTGAGAGAGTGTATGCCTGTTTTTCATTTTTTATGCTTGCATTTTCTAACCTTAGAGAAACAGAATTCAGACTGAGAAAGGGTGGAGTTAGTTTCCTTACAATTTCACACGATTCAAATCATAAATCACCCATATTCATATTATTTCCATGATTGAAATGATGTTACACACATCTGCAAATTGGATATGATATAGTTTATAACCTGTGACTCCATCGTATTCTTGCTTCCACATTAACACATTCCTTTTCTCTTCTTCAGTGTTGCCTTGATGTTTTTCCACATATATTGCAAACAGTTTGTTAGTTGAGGAAGCACTTTAGCTTTAGCTAGCTGAATAGTTGCCTGTAACTTCAGCTGCACATTCATGGTCCTTTCTGACGCAGCACCACAAAAGCTGGATGAAGATTTACTCGGTGGGCTAAGGCATCTACATCCTCCACATTTCTCTCTCATAGTACCTTCCAGTAAATTTTGTGTTATGCAGGAGAACAGGAGGCATGCTGTGCAAAGCCCTTACTCCTCAATAACCACTTGGTTACAGGCAGCATTGCACTGCCCAAAGAGATACTAATGAGCTACACCATACCTCCCCAGATCCTAGGAATACTTTCTCATGATGACTAAATGCATTTCCCCCACTTCATGGCTAATTAGTCAGCACGCTGACTTCTTTCCTCCAAAGGATACTTTCCTCTCCTGAGGCCCTTCTCCATTCCCAGATGGATCACAGCCCTTACTCAAGTACTCTCTGAGCCTGTACTGATTCCCCCAGGTTCTGAAGGCTCAAAATCCTGCAAACCACAGAGCTTGGTATCATTTCCCAGGATTTCAATACCTTTTGGAGAAAGGACATTCTGTACTCCCACTTTGTGGGATGACCACAAGCTTTAATCATATTGTATCCTGACTTGTCTTCTAGTCTGCTTTCTGCTTTCAGTATTTCTTGGCAGCTGCTCCCTTCTCTCCACAATCTATAAAAGTCTTTATGTCCCCTAAAAAAGCTTGATATTAAAGAACAAAAATTAATGTAAAACTTCTTTTTTGGGGGGGAGTCACCTAAAGGTTGGAAAGAATTATTTCTACTTGATCAATCTGTGCTGTTTTAATTGTTTTATTTTATCTACAACTAAGTAGATACAACTAAGAGCAACTAAGTAAGAGCCTGAAAAAAAAAAATTGTAAGAAGATGCTCTATTTGGTCTGTTGGTTATTTATCATTTCAAGTGAAAAATTTGGGCCTGATAATCACATAATATTCACAGAATATCAGATGAAGATGTTTTGTTTCCGTATGAGGAAAATTCAGGTGAAGCACAGGTGTTCATGGACTTCATGTGCTGTGGAGATAACTGAAAACCTGTTACTTGAAGACACACCTCTCATAACTGCCTAACCATCTTACTGGTGTCTGTAACCCTGTAACCAGCTACAAGAGAGAGCCCTTGTTCCATTTTTGAGTACATTTATGACTGCAGAACTGCTGTTCCTACACGAGTCAGCACACTGTGCTCTTACTTTTTAAATGAAGTTTGCCCTTTGCTTCAAATCCAAGTCATGTTTCTTTCTCCATTTCATTGGTGGTGGCCATTACCGATCGTCACTGATCTTGTACCTTAGTTTACCTCTGAACTGCCTCCAACAGTTTGCTTACAAATGGCCATGCCAGTATTAATGTGGATTTCCTTTACCAGATGGGATAATGTGATACTCAGTGTGTATACTAATACACATAATAATGAGTGTGATACTCATACTAATGTGATAATGGGAACTACAAAGTTCCTTAGCTTTATCACTGATATTTCACATATTCTGAGATCTACAACAGCATCCGTAATTTACATATGATAGAAGTCTGCAAGCAGAGACAAACCTCGTTAAAAAACTCTGTAACAGAGCTCAAACTTGGGCAGCTTTTTCCTTCTTGATGGTAAAACCAAGCAATCCATAAAACTTCTAGTTGAATCAATCCAAAGGAAACGTTTTTTAAAGTACATGTCAAAGTGAAAAATTAAAATGCAGTTCCTTCAGACTGAATTCAATTGAATTCAATTCTGTGAATTCAATGCTTTATTTCATCACTTGCAGGGAGACAAATGGCTTTATTCACAGCACACAAGGGAAGAAAGAGATGGCAGAGATGGTTCTGCTGCGTGTGTGTAAGAGAAAAGCAAGCACGGAGGCACAGAAAAACAAGAGCAAGAGAGCACGTGCATGTGCAGTGAAGGCAGCTGGGACACCTACCCAAGTGATGGAGGCCTAGGTTGTCCAATGACAACTTAATATACAAATGAAGAACTGGCAACAGGAGGCAGTAGTATCTTATAACCCAGGGACAAGGGAACTCTTTAAATGGTGAGAAAGCTGGCAGAAGGGAAAGAAAACATGAAGCCCAGGTCTCCCACACACAGTTCATGGGAATGCAAGGGTGGTAGACACGAAGAAAATAAATATTCCTTCACCTGTTGTTAGGTGAATCATGTCTTTTATCTCACTATAAGTACCAGAAAATGAAAGGTTAGTTCTACCATCTCTCAAACAGTTTCAAACCAACTTGGTATATCTTAATTTCACTGAAGCTAGCCCACCAAACTGATTTGAACTGGCAAATTTGAAAAAGCACCCAGCTTCAGCTGCCCCGAACTGCAAGTTTAAGCTAGCTGATCTTTCAGACATTCCTCGTCTTTTTCCTTCGTGTCATCCAATTAAACACAAAGACACCTAGCTGTCTGAACCAACAAGTGAAGAATAATTGATAAATACTACTCTCAGTAAAAAACAATAATTTTCTTTAGTGTGTCTGCATGATGGGATCTATCTATGGGATGGATGTACTCCAAGAACAAGCAGATGCCGGAGCAACTTGCCAACCATACCTTCATTTCCAGAGATGCTGCAATTTTTGTTTATGGTTTTCCAAAAAACAGATTTTTAATCACAAGATTTAACCAAATGACATCTCATTTTGCCTCCTACTGTCTTCTAAGAGAAGGGAAAAATAACACCTATTACTAAAAGTTGTCAGATAAGCTTGAAATATTTCAAAAGTCTTTCAAGTTTTATTTTTAGAATTCTAACCATAATTACTGTCCTTGATTCTTTTGAAGCAGCAACTCTCAGAGCCTAATGGGCAAATTGCCAATGGATAAAAATGCTGGGCACGTGTAGGGCTGTGCATGCCATCACAGTTGGCTTGCCCTTGGACTTCAGCTTTATTTCAACTCACTGTGCTTACAAGCACCATGAATATTTGAAGCCTAGCTCATATCTGTTCTGCCCTTTTTTATTTGTTGTACCTATGTGTGAAATCTCAAAGGCAAGATCTGAAGCTGGAATCAGAGAGAATATTTTGACTTCCTGTATCTTTTAAGTAGAACGATCTGAGTTTCTCAATGCATTGCTAGGGGATGAATTTATATAAAGGACTTAAAACTGCCTTTTGATGTATTATAGACGAGTCACCACTTTTGAGAGTTTGTTCAGAGTCAAAATGAAGCACCCAAATGCTACAGGGTTTTATTCATACTCTGACGCTGTTACATCAAAACAGTAGCACAGTATAAGAAGCAACAAGAAAATAACAAAATGCTATCTTATTTCTGTCTTTAGGCTTACTGCACAGTTACTTCTGGTAAGTTCACAGGTAACTGCCTTCCAAAACTTATAGCAACTCCTGACAAGAGGGACAGGTGAAAACACACCAGGCACATCTCTACTGCTGCTATCATTATTTGGTGGCACCCACAAGACCGCCATCAAGGTTCTGGTGATTCTTGCCCTCCATTTCATGTACCTTGTAATTCCAGAACAGCCTCTCTACACTTGCTGAAGAGATCCTGTAGTGCAAAAGCAAGGGACTGGAGGACTCCAATGAGCTAGCATTTGATTCACATAAGATCTCACATCTTTCCCTCCAAGGCACCAAATAGGTGGAAATCCAGCTTATTCATCCAGAAAAATCTCAGTAACATAAAAATACTGTCATTTTAAAGCGTGTCCCCAGAGAGAACAAATCATCATGATTCTGTCTGCTCTGCACAGTGCTCTAGCTATGTTAGCCCAACCAAAAATATGCCTTATGCTGTCAAGGAGACTATTTTTAGATGTGAAATTGCATCCAGGTTAGAAGTGGATTTGTAACAGCACATTGCCTAGCCTCTGAGGCGGAAGCTCTGGGCTGAGCCACTGCGAAGTTCCCAGCTGTGAATCATGTTCTCAGTGAAACATGATGTTGTATAGTAATGGTGGGTTCTTGGCTGTGAGTAGTCAAATATCTATAGAAGGAAAGTACTGTACATTGAAATCACTTTACTTCCCTGGCAATATTGTTAAACAATTTGTTCAGAAAGTGACCTAGAGAGTACCAAGAACAACACACACTTTCTCTTCAGAGGAACCATTTCTGTCTTCATCATCTGTGAGCACTTTTAGATTCTAAGATACAGTGAAATGTTCCTTAGTGTGCCTGTTCACACTTACCATGGTGTCATGAATATAGCATACAACATGAACACATTATTTTATATTATTTATTTACGCAGTGACAATATTTTCTCATCGTCTCTTGCATCTACTGTGGTCTCATGGTATCAGAGGACAAGCAGTTAGGAAGCAGGTTTCCTTTCCTGTTTTTCTGGCCTGAATGTGTGACTTCAAGAAAAGGAATTTGGTGGCTCACTGCTTTATGTTTTGCATCTGCAAAAACTGAACAATAATTTCCTCATGACCTAAGTCTTTTGATTTCCTTGAGACATATTCCATTGCAATACATAATATGCATAAATGTATGTAATATTATCAGCTTGGGCAGTATCCATCTCTTCCCCTCACACCACAAAATCAGTACAACTTTCAGGCACTACACATGCCAGCAAATCATGGTAAGTTTTCAGCTTTGGGTAGACTAGGATACTTTTGTAGAAATACGTACATTAAGGGGAATTTGGAAAATAAAAAGATGACTGATTTCTAAGAACTTGTGTGTTGCGTTAGGTGGAAGGAAGTCTCTCTGGACAGGCCAGCAAAAGTTGGATTGATGCTAAATTCTCTCAGTGAAGAAAACTGGAGGAAAAAATGACATGCAAGATGTGCAATAAAACCTAAAACAAGGACTTAGCCAGAAGTTTTAGAACATTAAGAATTACACTTAAATTTTGTATTTCTAATACTGAGGAATGAATGGAAAGTCAGAATGCAACTGCTTGATATCAGAACATACAGATCTGCTTAACAAGAAAAATAAAAGAAAAAGGACTCAGCATTCAGAACTAGCACAGCTACTACAGCTTGGATGGGAGAAAAAGCAACTGCTACATAGTAAATGACCACAAGTGTCCTGGTTGCTGAAATATACCTGGACAAGCAGTACTAATGGCAGGGGGAAGTCAAAGCAGGTAGGAAACAGGGAATGTCTTGCTTAGGCCCCCTTATCCATCCTTTGTCTTTGAACACTGAAAGAGGTCTTATTATGGCCACTCAGAGACTAGAAATGCCAGCTGAGGAAGATCTAGGGTTTCCCTTGCAAGCTCTGACTGAACTGGCTGGAAGTGAAATTGGCAAGAAGCAATGAAGATACAAAGAGATGGAAATTACAGACAGTCAGAACAACAGTGGCTATCTCTAATTCACTCGTTCAACAGTCAGCTACCTAATTCCTCTTGCTGTCTGTTACCTTTTATTGAATTAGACCGAAGGCATTTTATATATTTAGGAATATCCTTATTTTATCTGGTAAAATTTTGGCTCCCCAAAACCTGGATTGGCAGGAAGAAGTTGGAAAAAAAAAAAAAAAAAAAAAAA
>VXAV01006115.1:53579-77678 GCA_013399715.1 Alectura lathami | reverse complement strand
TTTTTTTTTTTTTTTTTTTTTTTTTTTTTTGTCATCAAAAATAAATAATCAGAGCTTAAAATAATCCTTTGTTCTTCCATCCCCTTAAACTGACTCTGCTGCCAGAATACTTGTGGTGTGGAGCTATTCCCTTTGATGCAGTATACATCATTGTAAGGCGAACACTTATCAGGAGTTACCATCTAAAAGATGTCTAAAATCATTCTAAACTTGGAACAAGACATAATTCCTTTAATTTCCTGACAACTTGTACTAAAGGTTAATGAGTATTTTTTTCCAGTTGCTAATGTGTAATAGTTTGTAACATAACCACAATACAGATGCCTAAAAACAGAAAGATAATCTCGTACAGACTTTGCAGTGAATTGTCTGTTCATAGCTAAGTCAAAATTTGAAGCATAACTAACGTTCTATATCTGGAGTTTCTACTCTTAATACCGCAATATTCACTCAGACGAAGTTTCCATTTGTTCTTATATTAATACTATTTGAGTAGAAACTTATGGATTAAACCTAAGTTGTATTTGACACTCTTTGTAGTCGAAAACTTAAAGGTAAGCATGTTTCTTTTACCTCTGTCATATGCCAGAATTATTCCAAAACTAGACAGAACAGATCAGACTTAATGATTTGTCATCCTTTATATTCTCTCTTCCACAGTAACAATAACAAATGTGCACTAACATGATGCCTTTCATCTGAAGGTCTCAAACCACTTGGCACACGCTATGGAGAAAACAGAACATTCACTTTGCTAAAACATCAGTTCTTTTATCTTTCATGCATTCTGATAGCTTTTTTTCGATAGCATTTACTAATGATCAGAGGTATTACTGATTAAAGAAAAGCTTCTGTTTCCAAGCCTGCCATTGTCCACAGGATTTTGAAAAAAGGTTTAACGGTGGCATCAGAAATAGACAATTTAGAAAGAATAAACTGTTTTTAATTTAAACCAGAGAGAAATAGAAAATAATGTCTAACTGTTCTTCTTCTTCCAGACTTAACCTGGTCAGAGACTCTCCTTAAAGACTGAAGGCAATATGCTAAGCTGGTGTGTAAATCAGCCTCATTTCATAGTCTCGGAGGATCTGAAATGTACAAGAGCTGAGCATATGTCTATCAGAAAAGATTTCAGTTTTACCTATCTAATACAGAATTTAGAAATTAAATTGCTAAGGACACCATCTTCTTATCTCCATTTCCTACCATGTTTTAAATGTTTTACTCCTAAAACACTGTGTTTCTGACTTGATAAAGCAGAAGAGTAAATCATAAATTTTCATGCCTGAATTTTATTTACTAATCTACTCATCATCTTAAGTCTTTCTTTAAAACTCTCAGAACTATAGCCCTCCCATTTCTCTTCAAAGCCTGTAACACTGCTTTAATGCTTACAAAGCACTAAAATGATTCAAAATGATACTTACCAGATGCCTTTTCCCCCAGATTTTAAAGAATTATAATTTGGGCTGTCATAGGCAGAGACAGGGATCACAGTTTCATACTTTACCTGTATTCTCTCTTTTAGCTTCTGGGAATGCTTCTTCCTCTCATTTATTTTCTGACTTCTCTCCTCTAGGTCTGCCTCCAGCTTCTTTACCTGCTGCAGCCAAAAGCCTTCATCAGCCTCTGAGCAACTCCGTTGCTCCACTTCTCTTTGCTGATGATTCTTCTTTGTTTCTGTTATGGATTGCTGCATAGACTTTTTCAAAGCCTCTTTTTCTCTCTCATAGGAGGCTTGCAGTTGGTTTGTTTTCTGAGTACAGTCTTTAATTTCTTCTTGGTTCTCGCTTTTCAGGTTTTCCATCTCATGTACTAGAACTTGTCCTTCCATGCTGAAATTTTCAGCTAAAATCTCTGTTTTATCTAAATGTTCTCTCCTGGATGCTTTGCATTCATTTAGTAGTCCGCTGGACTCCTGGTTTGAATGTAGAAGTTTGTTTTCAAAGTCCCCATTGGTATCCACTGTGTCTGTGGCAAGGCCTGTCTGTCCCTGTTTTACTTCTGTTTTAGGTTCCCTCACTTCCACATGCTTCTTGCACAACGTTAACTCTGCCAAGGCTTCTTCCTTTAGTCTCTTGTGTTGTTCTACTGCAGTTTCAAGGGCTTTAATATGTTTTCTCAGCAATTGTTCTTCTTCTACTTTGCTTTTATATTGGAAAATTGTTTCCCTTGTCTCAGCAAGAATGTGCTGAATTTCTTCTTCATGAGCATCTCTCAGAGCCTGGATACTAGCCTCTTGTTCATCATTCTTTGTGTTCAGGGCATATATCACCTATAGATCAAGAAAAACAATGGGAGATTAATGTAACTGGTAAATGGTAGTGTTATGAATTCAGTTGCTGTATTTATCAAGAGAATTATCGCTATTATTATTTTTTTTTGTATTTTTTCCCCACTCAGAACAGAAAGGATAATTATAAACTGCAAATCCTTATAGGAAAAGAAGACAATACAGTGAGAAATACTTTTTTTTCAGTTTTTACAGATTGCCTTTTATGTTCTTGGCAAGTTGTCACCTCATACATCAGGTTTGATCTCTAATACAGAGACTGTGTTACTGCCTTCAGCACTGTAGCACTTTCTGCCACATTGCCTTTCGCATTACCAAGTGGGGACCAGCAGCAGTAGTTTCTTGAGTGAAAGCTGAGGTCCTGACATCCAGCTTCTGTGGAACTAAATCACTCTGAGATGTGAATGAAAGGAAATTTTGTAAGGAGGATTAAATTCTGCACTCCTGACTGGAACAAAAACATCACTGAAGATGCACTCCAGAAGCCATATGCCTTGCAGGTTAGCATTTCAAGACGGCTGTTACTCAACTGCAAGCACCTTTTGGTTTAAATCTGAGAAGTGTTCAGGCAATTTTTTTTTTTTTTTTTTATCTCACTTCAGTAACAGCTATAAATTTCAGAAATCAGGCTTTAGCAGATTCAAGCAGACCCTCTGATGACAATAAGCTATCTTCCAAACAATTGATTTAAACCTTTTGATGCTTTATTTTCTCTGCATAATGCAGAAAAATAATTATCATTACTGTAAGACAAATAATTACCCCAAGGAGGCTTCATCCTACACCCATGACAAATACCAAATTCCTTCACAGCAGCTGTTGTAAAAGCACATCACTTTTATTCTGAAAAAAAAAACTATTATAAAAAGCCCACAGTAGACTGAAATGAAGAGTTCATAGTCAAAACTCATCACAGTTACACTGCAATTATATATAATTGCAAAACATAGAAGCTGGCTTTGAATGATACATGGGGTCTCATCCAGTGCCTAGTAAGGTCAGTGGATTGCTCCTCTGGAAGCAAGATTAGTTTTTAACTGGTTTCTGTATAAAATACTACTTCGTTTTTTCCGTCATGTTATTATATATGTTCAAACCATTCATATGGTATTCAAAATTCCCTGTGATGCTTTAGGCTATCTAGAAATGTACGTAGGGCAGGTTCATGAATACAACCAGATACAAGAAAGAATCAAGAAACAGTGCAGGGCAGAGTTTGTGGATGTCACAAAAGTGGCTGATATGCCAGCAGGTCATGCTGCCATCCAGAGGTACCTCGACAGGCTGGAGAGGTGGGCTAGCAGGAACCTCATAAAGCTCACCAAGGAGAAGTGCAGAGTTCTGCACCCGGTCCTGGGAACCCAGCTCTAGGTGGCTGTGCTTGCGCAGGGGTAGGACCAGACGGCCTCCAGAGGTCCCTTCCAACTGCAACCATTCTGTGATTCTGCCTATTGGCAGAGGAAGGATTGAAGATCACAGGGCCTGAACTCCAGCCTAATCAAAGAATTAGTTATGACTAATTTTACTTCCGCGCTTAAATCTATAGGGCATTAAGTATCAAAAGTCTGGAGTCTGTGTTGTATAAACCCTGAACATTTTTCTAGAATTACTGAATTTGCTTTGATGTGTTTAACCATTCTTTTGTGCGACCTGTATATTGAATAATTTTACTGAATTTCAGTCATCCATAAATGAAAGCAAACACACAAACACATCTTGCGTGAAGTCAACTTCCTCCCTGGCAATAATGAAATAAAAACAGAAGCCTTAAAGAGTCACAAGTACAAAACATGATCTGGATACATTTCTGTATAAATATGTGACAAAAGAGTGAAACAGCATCATATTTTAGAAGACAAGAAGTCATTGTCTACTTTTTGATGCATGTACTGTTTGGCTTTACATTACACGCTGTTAATTCCTCTCTGTTATTTTTGACCATTTTTCCTTCAAAACAGAAATAGTTGGAGGATACTAAGCAGATTCCTTCTATCCATAAATGGTAACCAAAATCATTCTATGAACCTTTTTTACGTCTTCAGGATAGACACAAAATCTACAAGGGGAACATTAATTTTGCCTGTGGCTTTGGAGTGGCCAGTAATGATCTTGGGCAACTCCTCAGCTAACTAGGTCAGACGCTGGTGATCACATTTCTGTAATTTGTTCCATCAGCAAAACAGAGATGAGCATTAAAACACCCAGCCTCTGTGATCCAAAGACTTCCAGCCTTAGTGATGAATTTATCTAGTAAATCAGCACTGCCTGTCTCATATTACATCGTGTTCAGTCTGACAGTGGAATTTGGGTTCTTCTAAAGTCTGACTTCGTTGTCATGCTTCCTCAGATTCCACTGAGCATTAGAACAAATTGCAGACATTCTACATTAATGGCTATCACCAACACCTTAGGTGAGTTATCTAAAAGGCTGGGAGAAACTGCTCTCCCTGCTCTGTCAGTTATCCCTCCGCATCTGTCCAATGGTGACTAGAGCCACAATGAAGAATTTTGACTTGAAAATGCATGCCTTTAAATTTAATATTCAAGCTTGACTGCTGAAATGGATTCTTCGGTATCTTAACCTTCTTAAAAGATTTAAATTTCAGAGGGCTGCCGGTATGTACTTTCTGAAATTTAAGCCCCTAACACATGCCCTTCAATCCCTACTGAATATACCCACTATATTCCTATCCCTGATACCTCATTTAAGAGACTAGAGCTGTGTGCGATGAATCTGTGAGTTTATGTGCATTCTGCTGGAAGAGAAAATACTGAAAAATTATATTAGCACCTGTGCCTTGCAGAGTGTACATACTGCTGGCCAATGTGGTATAAACCTCTGGACAGGTGTGCTGATCAACAGCTCTTGAAAAGCATCTGGAACACTGATGGGGTTAACAGCTCCGAGAATTGGCATCAGATGAAAGGAGCACCACATCACCCTGTGAGCAGCCAGCTTAATAGCAATGGCTAGCTCCTACTTACAGTTCTCTAAAGCTGTTTGGGTACCGAGACGTTGTACTGATTTTACAGCAACGGAGTTGTATGGCAGGTTGGTAAAGACCCTATTGCACAATGTGTACCACCAGAGTATTATCAGTACAGGGAATAAGAACACATCTAATTAGTCCCATTTTATCCTCCAAATGATGCAAATCTAAATGGCATTTTATTTCCTTCCTGCTTTTCTTTATTCTGCAGTAAAATAACAACAACAACAAAAAAAATCAGCTCTACCTCATTAGTGAAGACAAAGCAGAAGTATTCAAACTCAGAAGGACAATTCTGTCTTTCTACAGTAGCGTTAACCAATGCTATTCTTGTAGTAGCTTGACTATCATAATGAAAAAACTGGTTCTAGCAAGTTACTTTACTAGCTGAATAAGAAGTGAAACAGTTTAGTATGGAAGATAAGGATGATAAGAAGAAGCAAATAAGGGTAAAAGTTCCATGTCCTGCTTTCAGGCCCAAGCTAGTAGGTACAAATCCTTCCTGACTGTGATGGGACAGGAAAAGAGAAAAGAAAAAAAAAAAAAAAAAAAAAAAAAAAAAAAGAAAAGAAACACAAGGAGACCAGACCCTAATGCTGTGGGATAGCTAATAACACAAGGCCCTGGAGGGGGATGCCAGGCAGGGCACTGCTGGCAGCACCACAGACAAAGCCAGGAAGGAGACAAGCCTCAGCTGCCAACTAACTTGCTAGTCTCACTGAAGCCAGGTGACTGCATCATCTACTTTTCACCAGTAGCAGCAGCATCTTTAAGCCTTTAAAGGTTCTCTTTCAAAACAAAGGACAGAGAAATTATTAGAAGAAAGTTTAGTTAGTAAAAGAAATGCCTCTGTATCCTTTATCCTTCTCTGTTACTGTAACTATAAAGATTAGGAAATTAAACTCCCACAATTTACAAAAAAAGCTTTAGAAGTATTGGCACCAAGCATCCAGAAGGGTTTCAGAGCTTCAAATTATAAGAATAACTTATAATCACAAAGAATTTTGTTAAAAGTTTGTTGCCGTTGTTTTTGTTTTTAATTGCCTTGTGATTTTTCTTCCAGGTGTGACATCACTTTGGAAGAGCTCAAAGAAACTTATTTTCCTTTGAAATGAAACCACAGCTCCAGCTGAAATACCTTTGTTTACAAAAGGTGGTGCTGTGGGGTGAAACCCCAAAAGTTTTTGTGAGTTTTCAGATGGCTTAGCTTACTACTATCCAATTCAAGAGAAAAAAAAAAAAGCTATAAAAATACAATTCCTTATATAAGAAATTCATGGCTTATTTATCCACTCAGTGTGACAGTACATTAAAATTACCTTGAATCAACACAGATCGATGTTGACTTTCACTTATAAAAACAATAAAAATATCTCAAGCCTTTAACTGTCAGCAAGTTATTAAAAATATTTTTACAAATTTTTCCACCTTTCAAGCTTCTTTCTATCCATGTGTAGTGGCCACGGATAACAAATTAGCAAAGTCAGAGATGCAAAGACCATTGGGCTACCTTACCTTGAGTGTGGTTCATGAGCTCAAAGCCAGAGCTGGGAAACCTGCACATACTGCCAACCTCTCCCGAACAAACAAACAACAACAAAAAAAAAACCACAGAAGTTTGTTTTTAGCTCTAGAGACTATAATTGGAAACTAATCCTCTGAGGGTGATAGTTTTATGAGAAGCCAGATCAGATCTCCCAGCATCATGTTGCAACCACATGCAGCTTGCTTCATGTAGCCTTAGTCAAGTTTGAGACTCTCCATCAGCTCTCCCCTGTGCTGGCCACAATAATCCCAGCTGGTATCCACAGCTTCTTGAGCTTCAGAGGAGCTGCATCAGTTGTGCACTGCAACAGAGTGAGCCCTGATTACTGCGTGAAAAAGGGATTTTGCTTTAGGAGATTCTCTTTTAGTGCAGGGTCAAGCCAAATCCCTTCATCTGTTGCTCCCACCAAGGCAAAAGCCTTTCAGATCTTGGAGGGGGGCGCAGCACAGGGGGAGCCAATGGCTCAGTATGAAATCTGCTTGGGTTTAGATGATCTGCAAGCTCACTGTGCAGTGTCTCACCTCATGAACGTACCAGAGTATCCGTAATGTTTGTGCTTTTCCTTATGTAGAGAATCACATTGGAAAAGGGAAAGGTGATCTTACATTCTTAATATTTAAACATATTCCCCTTTTTCCTACATGTACCAAAGTCAGTCCAAAAATACACTGAAATACACCGAAATACCGAAGTGTATCAAGAAAGTACAAGCACAAAATGTCCACAGGTCACTAATCTCTTTTAAAACGTCTTCTGACTTCTCTCTCTCCCTTGTTTTATTTCCTTTTAGTTTAAATTCTATATAACAAAGTCCCACGAGCACATTTACTCTCTTCCATTTTTTACTTTTTGTTTTCTACCTAGCACAGTGCAATACTGAATACAGAAAACCTTAGTTTAGTGGCCTATGTATATTGCACTCAATGTATTTGCAATCTAATATAAAATTAGCCTGATCTAAATCTTAGTGAAGAGACATTCAGCTGTCCCTCATTTGTATTTTGTTGTTTCTAAAGATAAACAGAATAATTGCCAGGCAACTTAGGAATTAGAAATGTAAAAGTATATTGCAAGAATGCTTCCACAAACAGACTCAGAAAGGCCGCAATACCATGACCCAATGTCAACAAGGCAAAAACGTACTGTAGAATCACAAAACTTAATTTTAGACAGCAGCTTCTCTGCTGGGAAACTCATTTGCAACCTGCCTGTTTATTACTGTTTATTCCTCCCATTCTGACACAGAAATTCTAAGAAATCGACCGTCCTGAAACACAGCTACCACAGGAGGCCCAAGGCGGCAGCTAGCAACTACTGCAAGGAAAAAAATATGAACAAGCTGACGTATTTCCTTCTCAGAAGGTAGTTTCCTATATACAAGAGGTGGGATTCATCTCTCCTAACATCATCCATTTCATCATTACACATCTAATCCAGGTTAATCAACAGGTGCCTCCAAAGGGCACTGTTTCCATTTCCAGTGCAGGTGTCTAAAAGGGGTCAGGCACATGAAACGAACAGCTGCAGATGTCTGACTGGTGGTGTTGGTTGTTTATTCTGCACTCCCAACTTCCCAGCACTTCTTCCCTCTGTAGAATTGAGACAAAATCAAATGTAGAGGGATGAGACAAGTTTGAACTCTCACAGGCTGGAAGTAATTCATGGTCCTCTGTTCTCTGGAGTTTTCCCTACGTCCTCCAATTAATATGGGAAGTAAGATGAACTCTAACCCAGATCTCTGTCACATCTTCCTCCCTACAATCTGATGTCATAAACTTGTACAGCTCCTGATTCATGTTGCTTCTTATCTGCCAAAACCCTTTTCTATACAACTTTAAATACTTTCACAAAACTTACATAACAAAAGCACCATAATTTTAGATTTTGTATGAAATTGAAAAGCAGAGTAAAAAAATCAGTCCACATGACATTAAATTTATTCCTATTTATTTGTTTTCCTTATTGTAAATCAAATTCAACCTGAGTATATTTATCTGGTTAAGCTGTTAAAATGCTGCCATAGAGAATAATATTTTTCAGCAAAAGCTAAATTAGGTAACATTTGTGTCTATTAAAAAAACCACAGAACTAGATGAAAACACTTAAAATAATAATGCTCATTCACTGATAAATCCACTGAAGTGTCTGATACACAAATGTATGGACAAGCAGAGGTTAAGAGTAAATTGCTGGATTTCAGTGTGCTTTCTGTTCACCTATTGCAATCTCAGTCTTGGAAAAATTCTTGCGTAACTTCTTAAAGTCTCAGATATCCCCATAAATCTTTGGCTTTTACAATCTTGGATGAATTCAGCTCCATCTTATGAAGCTGTTTTAGACAGTTAATATGCACAAAACAAAAGATGTCTTTAAAAAGAGACACATTTATATCTATGTCCTCTTGTCTGTCTGCTTTAAGGTCAGTGTAGTGTAGGTGAATTTTCAGTACGGAAGTGAAATCCACAATTCTACATTAAGAGAAGGAATCTAAAGGCCTTATCTCCATGAATTTCACTGACAATTTAGCTATCTGGTTTTTGTTACACATCTAAACCGTATCTAGAGCGGTGACAGAATTCATTTGCCAAATTAACACTCAATGTTGTGAAAAAGTTTAATCAAGTCCCAGGTCCTTAAAGAGTTTTTAGGGGTCTCAAATTGCAGATACATGTTTAGTGCTTTTCAAGGTTTGTTGTTGTTGTTTTGGTGATGATTCTAGGCACCTAACTGAAACTTCAGCCTTCGCAAAGAGCTTTAAAAATCTTGTTACAGATTATTATAATGCAACATCATCCGCTTTTACAATAAATGAAGTAAATCAAATTCATCAAGTTCTCACTTGATTCCTGTTTTTCAATGTATTTCTTTGAATGCAGTAGAATTTTCAGAAGTTGCAGATACAAACTGTAGAAGTTTAAAGTGTCAGATTTGTGTTGTAAATGACAGCTCTGCAGGACCAGGAAGCACTTGGCATCCCTCTGACCTGGCTGCACCGCCTGGCCACACAAGCTCCATTCCTCACCTAGAAAATCAGGGGATAAGAACTGCAAGGTGCACTGCCAAGCGCACTTGTCCTGTAGTTTTCGTACATTATTTTTATGAATACTAACCTGTATCAGAAAATGAGGAACAGCAATGCTAAGCAAATGCATTTAGAAGTACCAGCTATTGTTGTAAGCAGCCCTGTTATAACATCCTAGTAGTTCTTTCCTCCTGAACAGAAAGTGCAAGATATTCAACTGTAATCTCATGTTTACATCTAAAGGCAGCTCTCTTATAACACTCTGTCAGCGTGCAGTCACAACCACACAGTGTAACTTCCAAAGACAATTACAATAGAAGACTCCTCTGGCAGCAATCTGTTCTAAGTCAGAGCTGTGTTTAAGTGCACAGCCGCCACGTCATACAAAGTTCTGAATGATAACTATATTAAAAAGGCGCAGTCTTACTTCAGATGAATTTTACTGAGTTGGTTATCTTAAGAAAAAATTCCTATTTGAGAACAATTTGTAGAGACTAAATACACAACATTAGAGAATTAAAATGAGAATGTCTCAAGCTGAGTAGGCATTGACTTCTAACTTATGTGAAATCTTCTCCACTGTAAAATGTTGACATTTATACAGTGCATGAAGACAGTGTTTGTAGAAAGGTACAGTTATAAAGTCACTGAAAAGGGTACTTCTGTACATTATCCATGAAAAAAAAAAACATAGGACGTGAAAAAAACCATAACCTTGCAATTTTCCTTTTTGCAATTAGTGGATCACTAGAGCTTTGATTACCCCTTGCCTGTAATGGACATATTAATAAAATGCATTTTGTTTATAAGCAAAGAGTTTATACAGGGTTTCTTGGAATAGTGACTTGAATTTGTTACAGTTTCCTCTATAAGGTATTTTTTAGTTGTCATTACTAAGGCTGTCAGAGTTCCTGAAAACTTAATATAGTCAGTAACAAATTCGTATGTTAAGAAGGTAATTCCAAACCTAGATGTCACTCTTACACCTTGAATCCGTATAAATGACAATTTCCAGTCATCTAAATAACAAGATTCTGGGGTACTTCCTCATAAGAATGGTGTTTTTAATACTGCTTTTGACTAGTTAACACTATTATAAGACATTGCACATGAGCTTAATGATCTGGGAGTTCCCTTCCAGTTCTGTAAGGAAATCATAGTGCTGACAAGAAATCTTTTTGCTAGCTGATAGGCAAAAATAACACTAGTTTTGAAATACTGACAGAAAATTGTACACAAAAATCATGAAAACAAATACATCATTAAGTAAAGTATACGGAGATGCTGATTGATGACTTTGATTGTGTCTTTAGGACATAATGCAAAGAGCTCCATAAAATGATTCTTTATTTCTTTCTTTGCCTACACGGGAAACCAGTTTTCATATTCTTTGCCCAGAGAAAAAGTATTGTTGCTCCAAAAGCATGATCCTAATTTTCATGCTGTTCCATTTTGCTTCATTTCTGTAGAGTACTGAATTCCTCTCTAGAGAACTGGCATCAAAGAGCCTCAAGCACACAGCAGGGCTCTGGTAGCAAAGCAACTAACAGCACACCAGCTGAGCATGGGAAGCCCTGGTAACTGAGCCCTGGTAATGCATCACCACAAACAAGGTCAGTGAACCCAGCTTAAGCTTCAAGAAGAAAGGCAACACATTTCAGCTAGTAACAGGTGTAGGCAACAGGAATGCTCAGATAGTTACAGTCGCTCAGCTGATGTGTGCTTCCAGAGTAAACCATTGGGATTCGGTCGTATCTCCACTCTAAACCTATCAGTCACAGTTTATGACAAATAAAACAGGAAAGGTTAAATGATCTCACATGCAGCTATCCCACAAAACACTGGAATGCTGTAAATAGTCGATGTGCTCACATACGTACCAGATGACATGATAATTCTTTCCAGAAACTTCCACCTCTACAGTGAAACAAATTGACATGGTCTAGGCTGGGATACAGTTAATTTTCTTTGTAGAGGCTTGTATGATGATGTGGTTGGGGTTTTTGATGAAAATATTGGTGATAACACACTGATGCTTTAGGTGTCACCTGGCAGTGCTTACACAGAGCCAAGGACATTTCAGCTGCTTGTGCTGCCCTGCCAAGGAAGAGCCGGGGCTGCACAAGGAGCTGGGAGGGGACACAGCCAGGACAGCCAACTGCAACTGGCCAAGGGATGTCCCATACCATATGGCATCATGATCAGCAATAACAGCTGGAGTAAAGAAGGAAGGGAGGATGTTTGGAGCAATGGCATTGGTCTTCCTAAGAAAACATTACTTGTGGCGAACCCTGCTTTCCTAGGAGTGGCTGAACATCTGCCTGCCTACAGGAAGCAGTGTTGTGCTTTTGCTTTACACTGTGAACCGTCTTTATCTAAACCCATGGGTTCTTGCACTTTTACCTCCTCAATTCTCTCCCCCATCCCATGCAGGGAGAGTGAGTGAGTGGCTGTGTGGGGCTGAGCTGCCTGCAGGCTTACACCACAACACTGATAGAACTAAATCAGACTCATGTACTGGTTTGGGTTGGAAGGGACCTTAAAAATCACTTAGTTAGACCCCCTGCTGTGGGCAGGAACACTTTACTCTGGACCTAGTTGCCCAAAGCCCCATCCAACCCGGCTTTGACCACTTCCAGGAATGGGGCATCCACAGCTTCTCCGGGCAGCCTGTGCCAGTGCCTCACCACTCTCACCATGAAGAATTTCTTCCTTATGATCAATCTAAACCCACCTTCTCTTAGTTTAAAACTGTCACTCCTTGTCCTGTCACTACACACCCTTGTAAAAAGTCTCTCTCCATCTTTCTTGTAAGCCCTCTTTAAGTATTGAAAGGCTGCGCCGATGTTCATTTTCTAGCCTAAAACCCACAACCATCTAGACCTTTCTCCATAGGAGAGGTGCTCCAGTCTCCGAGCATCTTTGCGGCCTCCTCTGGACCCACTCCAGCAGCTCCACATCGTTCTTGTGTTGGGGGCCCCAGGCGCCGACACAGCACTGCAGGTGGGGCCTCATGAGGCCAGAGAAGAGGGGGACAGTCACGTCCCTTGCCCAGCTGCCACCCCTCTGTTTGTGCAGCCCAGGATACGGCTGGCTTTCTGGGCTACAAGCACACGCCGCCAGCTTGTACGTCCAAGTTTTCATCCAGCAGTACCCCCAGGTCCTTCTCCACAGGGCTGGAAGAATATGAGACTGTATCTCATACTCTTTTGTGCACAAGTCAGACATTCTTCCTTAAATAACTAATGAAAGTGGGTTTTGCTTATCTGGCTGAATTCCCATTGAAGCTTATTAAATAATGTTCACATTTTCTACTCTGCTGACTGAGCTGAGGGGCAATAAACCTCCTGGGTGATTGGTGGTGATAAGCAGCCAGAGTACGTTGCATCTTCAGCTGCACCACACAGAGCCATTAAGGAACATCTGCCTATGCTGCATCATGTAGAAAGGAAGACACATCCTCCCACTTGACTTTTCTTTCCCCTGTCTTTCCTGGGGGGCTACAAAATGCAGTAGTTTGCTGCCTGAGGTAGACTTTCTGGAGGTTTGTATTTTCACCACTACAGCCAAAAAACTGCAGAACAGAAAAAAAAATAGTAATTGACTGATGGCATGAAAACTTACTGCACTCTACCTCCCCAAAAGCAGAAGTAGCAGGGCAGTAGAATGAGAGCTGCTTTCAAGATCTGTGTTTACTTGTGGAGGTTCCCAGCACTAACATGAGTCATACAATGTGACCAGCAGTTCGTGCAATGGTAGAAACTACCACCTCACCCAGCCTGGCTCTGCTGTTGATGGCTCTACGCATTACTCCCTTGCCTGTAAGTAGGAGACAGCCACTACTGACCGTACAACAGAGAAACAGAATGCAAGGCAGCCTCTACATCGTACACCTGATTTAAACATTTTGTATTCATTTCTCCTTTTGGCACAATGCACAGTGGATGAGTAATTAGATTATTATTTCTCCGTCAATGAAATTCTGTCATAACTGGGACAGAAAGTTGCAGCTGTGTAACAAGAGAGGTACATATTGCATACTATGTTAGGAAGGGGAGCACTACAAGCAAATTAAAATTAAGAGGTAATTTATTATGAATATCCTGACTGAAATATAGACATTAAAGTGATTCGAGAAGGAGTTCTCAAAGTTCCTAGGCCAAAAATGATTATACCAAATTTTTCATACAGTCATTTTTCAGCTAATGCAGCCTCAGATTTTGCTTCTTAGATGTTTGCTGTTGGTATAGCAATAGTCTACTCAGAATATAGAAGGGAAAATATATGACTAAAATTCTAGCTGTGCCTCAAGTTCTCTAGAAGTATGGTGTTGGAGCAAATAAAATCAGTTCTTGAAAGGCCACATTCTAAAATAAAATGCTTTGTTTTTCAGAAGTACGTTTTAGAGTTTCAAGTATAAATCCTCTGTATTTCAGATGACTTAGAAGCATCCAGATGGGGAATTCTATTAAAAGGAGAAATTACCACACCCACCTTTTAGCGGCAGAAATTTCGCAGGAACATATAACTGATGAAGACTTTACTAATATTTTGCCAGGGTCCTTTGCACAGAGGTGATTTTTTTTTTGCCTTTTTGCTGCTAAAATGGATCTCAACATTTCTCTCCCAGCTCAAAGACTATCTTTAGAAAGTAATATAATAGTTTTTAGAAAGGAGTAAGGTATTTTTCCTCTCAGAAATGTAGCTGAGATTACAGAGACTTTAAAAAGAGCCATGTTATGTAGAAAAGAAGGTACAGAGCTCTACAGAAAATGAGTTGGAAAGCTGAACAAGGGTTGTACAGATCTTGTCACTATGCTCTAAGTCTGCTGTTGAGAAATGGATCACTCAGAAAGAGCAGGCTGGTGATTCCTCAACGGTCTACTGTGAAGTATAATCAGCTACCACTTAACAGAGACAGAGTTATTGCTTTTCTGTTAGAAAAGGGAATAGGTGTTTTTTTTTTTTTTTTGAGTGATACTTACAGACAAATTTAACTTTATGTGTGAAGTTGATCAAAGACAACAACTGAGTACTAGACGGAAAACAAGGAAACTTGGGAAATATTAATCCAGTTTAGAGTCACCATTAGTGCACATTTTACTTTGATTGAGGAATCAGAAGCCGTACTAGTAAACAGGAAGTGTTTCTCTCTAAGAATAATAACAGAATCATCACATATTTGGAAAGCTAGCTTACAATTACTGCAGCATCCAAATGTACTTCAAAGAGTAATGTGCATTCATTGGCAAAAAGTAAGGATCAAATTGTGTATGAGTGCTACTATAAACACATCCAGTCACAGCACTAGTAAGTAAGCATAGGCACAGTATAGCAGAGTAAGTACAGTACATCTAGCATGCGTGTAAGCATAGGTAATTTGTGTATGTACTCATACACGTACACAGTGTATGTTATCAGGTATGGCCATCATCGGTGGGATCAACAACATTAAAACTATTCAGCCATTCTAATGATTTCCTGTTGTTTGATCTGCATTTATAGTCAGTGTTTTTTCATTGCAAAAATGTTTTCATCAATTTCAGTGAAGTTACAGAACATGCGTCACGGTTTTTCACAGGTATTCCATATCATGACATCATGTAATAAGCTGACTTCAGAGGGGGCTAGGCACTGTCGCAGGACAATCTTTAATTAACCCGCAACAACACGTAAAACCTGGACTAACAAACCAGGCTAGGAAATAGCTTTTTTCTCAGCGACAAAGGTGCAGCATAAAAATAGTTTAAAAGGTAACTGTCACCTGCTACAGATTTTCTCTTGTTTCTTAACACAGGGTGGAAAAATATTCAAAATCTTTCATTGTGTAGCTTGGTACTGACTAAAAGTGTTAGTACCATATAGTACGTCATTTAGTCCTGTCTCTTCTCCAGCTCCCCTGTCTTTCTAAGGTCACCCAGTGTATTTCAGTTTACACACATCAGCTACAATTACGAACACGACAAGTCATGCACTTCAGCACCACTTGTTCGGCTGCAGCTTTGCGATAAAATTTTACTATACAACACCAGCGAGCTGACGTCTTTGTAATTCAGGAAAAAAAAAAAAAAAAAAAAAAAAAAAAAAAAAAAACAGGATTCATCTGAGCAGAGTGCACAGACACAAAGGCAAACCCTATCCCTTCGCACAGCCTGAGCCCTCCCTATCGTTCCAAGCTAATCAGAGCTGCGAGGTGCGAGACCTGCGCCAGCCGCACAGCCAGCAGCCCGCTGAGGCTGCCCTGCAGCACCCGCCGGGGGCTGCTCCAAGGGAAGTTTGTGCACCGCGGTGTTGCGAGGGGCAGCGGCTCCCTGCCCTGCTCCCAGCCCCGCCACAGCGGAGCCACGCCGGGCACGGGGCAGCCTCCCCCCCACCCCGGGGTGGCTTCAGCAGCGGGACTCACCTTGGTGAGCTGGGCGATCTTCTTGCACATTTGCATGTGAATTTCCCTATTGCATCCTCCAGCCGAGCTGCAGCGAGGGGCTTTAGATCCATTGCAAGTCCCGGGCTGACGATTCTTGTTTATGCCAGAGGCCATCAGGCTTGAAATATTCTAACCAAGTCCGTCTGTGTACGCTCCGGGCAGCGCGATCCCGGCCCTGCTGCTCGCCGTCCCCAGCGCTCACTCAAACCCCGCTGCACTGGGACAACTCCAGCCCCGGACTGGGCGAGCTGGAGCAGCTGCCTCTCTCCCCTCCGTGCAGATGTCCCAGTCCTTCAGCAAAACACCCGGGCGAGGAGGCAGCGAACAGCATGTGCAAGCCTCCTGACGGTTTTTTTTTTTTTTTCCCCCTCTCCTTCTCTTCCAATGCTTGTGCTTCCGCCAGGAGGAGATGCCAGCGGCTGGGTGCTACAAATTCCCCACAGGACACGCTGAGCCGTACAGGCAGCGGCATAGACGTTGCTGGAGATCTAATACAGAGATTGCCTGCAGAGTAAATCCTGTCGCCTTGCTGGGCTGCTGAAGGATTGCAGGGGTCATCAGAGAGACGGTTTGGGCACCTTTCATAAGCTCTGTTAGCTTGGCAATCTCCAAGTCCAGATGGCCAAATAAAGTGATGAAGGAAATCTTGTTCAATTTTTACTGCTTTGCTGAAAGCAAAATGTTGCTCTCCCACATCAGCTGAGCGCTGGAACGGTGTCCAGGAGCCCGTCGGCCTGCCCCGTCCAAAAGGGCCGCTCAGTTCCCCTTGGCAGCAATGGGTTTACGTGGGAAAGGTTCTAGACGAAAACTGACCATGTTAGTGCTCATTTTTGTTCATCTGCAGTCATTCCTTCTCTTCAAAAAAGACCAGCATTCTAAAGGGAAAAACAAATAAGTAAAACCACAGGGAAAAAAAAAAAAAAAAAAAAACAGGCAAAAAGCACAAACATGCAAGCTATTAAAATAACGTGATCTTTTTTTAAGGTGAAAATGGTTAGTGGGCGTGTTTAAACAAGTCTAGAAGAGGGAAGGAGAAGAAAGCAAAGTAGGGTGAAGACAGAGAGGTGGAGAAGAAAAATGAGAAAGAACAGGTAGGGGAAGGTGAGCCACTGCTCAGCACCCTGTCACTGCAGCCAGCACCAGAGACCCCTGGATGAGGGCCCCATCTCTGCCCAAACAGGTTTCAGCGCCCTGCAGGCAGCCGAGGGGACAGCGGCTGCTCCCTCCCCCAGCCCGAGCCCCTAAGGTGGCTTCTCCACCCGGACTCACCTCCTGTGCTCACCTTCCGCCCTCCTGGGCTGGAAGTCTTCACTTTCTAGCGGTGGGCTTGAAAACCAGCTTCCTCGGAGCGATCAGAACTGGTTAGGAGGATTATCCAAGGTCAGTTAAGAGCAGGGCAAAAGGAATCCGTGAAAAACGGAACTCCTTAATGAGGGCAACAAGAGATCCGGCACTGTGAAGCATAAGCACCCCAGGAGGAAACAGATTGGGCACAAGAGCGCCTGCAGGCATCAGGGCGGAGAGGGAGGAGTGAGAAGATGTAAGAAGAGAAGACTTGGGACGGAGAAACAAAACCCTTTAATTGCTGGGGAAAAAAAAAGAGGGACTCTGAAGATCGGGAGGCAGAACCTTCACTGCAGGAGTGGGAGTGATGACTGGCTGAGAAACTCGTAGAAGGAAAAGGCCAGGAAGGACAATGAAGATGGTCACAGCTGGTGGGAGATACTACACCAGGAAGAGAATTTAGGCCAGACAGAACATTAATAAGGGAAGGCAAGAACCATATCACTGCACACAGTAAAGACTAAGTGTGGTTTCTTCATACACTGGCATCAGTGTCTAAGATGCTGCCTGGGACTGGAACTTTTTCTGTTGACATTTCTTTGTCAACTTCTTGCTATCTGATGTGCATTCACACTAAAGTTTAATTCAATTAAAACTTCTCTACAAGGTCATCAGTCTGAGGGGTAAAAGGGTAGGAACTTAATGATATGCACAATTTTGATAAAAACAGCAAGTTTATCAGCTTAATTAGTTCTCTGGACTGTCCAGTCAAATGCACACAAAGGGCTAGCACAGTTTCCTAGCATCTTGTTTCCTCAGGAAAACAATAAATGTGAAAACAGAACACTATTTCAGAGGAACGCATTGGGTTTTAAAAGTACTTACAGTAAGTTTCTTGTGTTACTACTCCAATATAGAGATAGCAACTTTTTTTTTTTTTTTTTTTTCCTCCTGCTGAACAGCAGAGTACATGACTGGACATGAATGAAGGCCTGGATGGAGATCTGAGACAAAGCAAGGATGTCACAAGGTGTCATGTAGGTGTGTACTGTACAGAAGTGGATTTTACGTGAATCCTGCAGAACACATCAGTGAATGAGAAAATTGTTCTTGAACTTAGAGCTGTACATGGCAGAGATACAGTTTAAAATACAAATCAGAACAGCCTAGATAGAAAGCAAACACATTTCTGCTGGAATTATCACTGTTGCAACAGTTTTACACACATTATGAGACAGAAGGCAGTTATGGCACTATAGTCTTTAAGTCTGTGAGCAGCTGTACACAGGGCTATAGCTTTACTGCTCAAACACATTAACTAATTTACTTTTTTATTATCAAAGTCATGCCATAGGGATAAACAACTATACACCTTCCATTTCTGGTACCTGCAGCTTGTTCAATATGCACACTATACAGCTCCTGAAATCTTTATATCCTCCTTTGCAGTCCTCCTCACTCAATCAACTGTGGTTTACATACTACATTTTATAGACCCTTGTTCCACAAACTTTAGTCTTCTCAACTTTAGAATCTGGAAGAACACACTACATAGACTATCTTTGATAGACTTACTTTGATGGAAGGCTGGGCCATTGTCACTTAGCAAAAATTAGACGTTCTGTTCATTGCATTCTTCNTGAGGGCTTTTTTTTTTTTTTTTTGGGTATGTAATAGTGAGAGAATATTTACTGTTCTCATTCAGTGTGGAAGTCGACAGGACTTCTGTTGAGTTCCGACTTGGAAATAACTTTGTACAAAACCTGCATGCAAAGTAAGTAATCTTTGAGTTCTCATTTTTTACTGTGGTACCAAAGCAATTCGGCATTGCTTGGTTAATGTAATAGCCCTTTGTCATGTCGCATATTTAGTCTGTAACAGTGACTCAGATGTCAGAAACATTCTCTGATAGCTGATCAGTCAATGTCAGTAAAGACAAAGTCAGTAAACACCCTCTAGGTCAACATCAGAGTTGGCAGATGGGAGAAGGTGCAATTCTGGATACCCTTACAAAATCCTTGCCATCCAGCAAATTAGCTTTCTGCTCACATAGCAGAAGCAAAATGTCAGGAAGGCTTTTATAATACATCTTTCTAATTCTTAACACCTTGCCTGATTTAAACATCAGTATAATTAAAATAAGGCCATCAATCTCACCCATTTTATCTTACTATCTCAGCTGAAACCTAAGTCCATCGATTCAGCTTTATTTATATCTACACGTAAAAGTCTGGCTGTCACACTTAAGGTAAGACTACCTATTACCAAAAGATTCACAAATCCCAAATTCTAAGACACGAAGAATATCGTTCTATTTTGTGTGTTACACATAGCTTTCCCAAAGCACAATTAATACAGAGCTCAGTTCTTTCAGTAGTTATCTGAATACCAGTCCCACTGAAGTCAGTGGGATTTTTGTTTACACATGAGGGCAAAATTGAAGTGATCGCCCAGATTAGACTCTACTGCTGTTTCCCAGACCAATAAAATTTGCATTTGAAGATGGTACAAAAATACAGGAAGTCATTAACAGTCATGATACAATTCAAATGACAAAGCCCCATCAGTAAAACAGATTTACAACTTCTCAATTCAGTGTCTCAGTAGAGGAAGATGCATCCCTAAGTGAGATTCTAATTTAATTCATAAATCATTATCCTCATTATTAATCTCTATTTAAATTAATTTTGATCCCAAAGTAGCTTTTTGATCTCAATAGAGAATTCAGGGACTGCTTTCCCCTTTTTTCAAGGAAAAAGCAAACAAAACAAAACAAAACCCACAACCCACTGGAAAGACGGACAAAAAGTGGTTAGAAGATCTGTAAGAACAACTGTCCTCCCCCACCTGGTTCACTATCCTACTTCCAATAAAGCTTTTTAGGGGTTGAATGCCAGAAAAAGGACAAGTGGCTCTGCCACTGGTAATTACAGTGATGGGATTACGTAACTATTTTATAATTTTACTTTCATCCTCCCTCATAAAGCAAACAGAATTTGAGAGTCCAATACAAAGCCCACCAGAAGTGGTGCTGATTTCCTCACTGACTAAAAATAGCAACTATTTGAAAACGTGTCTAGAGTTTTATAGCTGACTTACATACAAGATTTGGAGGAATGTAGTGAACAGAAGCTCTGATTACTACTGCATAATGATGGCCCTATTGTGGGAGAAATATTGCTGCGTGTATATTTTAATACGGAAACTGGAACGGGAACCAACCAGATGCATCAGCTATAAAAGACCTGGAACACAAACTAAATAGGGTAGCAACAACTTTCCTTTTTTAACCTGTTTTTTACCCAGTGACCTACAACTGAAATCAACACAAAGTGAATGGCACGCAGCAAGTTTTTGGCTCACCCTGTGTCGTTCTGTATTTGCTCACACAATAGTTCTGACAAAGGACACAGAAAGGATCTGGAACAGTGCCACCAGAAGAGAGAGAGAGCCAGAAAGAGAGAGCATAACAGATGAGGTGACGACTTGGAAGGACAAGGAGAACATTTTCAGTGCTCTTCCCAACAAAGCCTGGAGCAGCATCCAAGGTTCTGATTTTCACCATTCCTTCCCTTTTCAGCTAGGACTGTGAAAAACACTGGCCAGACCACTTGGCCTGCTCTGCTCACCTCATGCACTGTAGGACTGGGCCCAAGCTGGTGTGGTCACTGCCTCCATGCCTCCTTTTGTCCCCGCTCAGCTCCTCATCCCTCAAGAAGCAGCTGGCTCTCACTGAGCCCCGACATTTAGCTCAAATGGGAGTGAGGCTAAGCTGAAATGGGGGTCCTGGGGCCCACAGGCAGAGTGTGGCTGGAGATCCCAAGGAGGCTGTTTAGGGCCATTATGGCTTATTAGTGCACTCAGGGCTCCCGAACATAACCTGCAAAAACTCTGACAGAAAATCCTTCCATCAGTTAAGCCAAGTGAGTAGCTAGTATCACAAGCAGACAGTTACACTTTGTGGGGATCTGGATTCCTGTGGCATATTTACCCTGAAAGCCAGAATGTCTAACCAGGTTAGGCTTCAATTTGTCACAACAGAGCCTGACTTCCATTTCAATCTAGAAATACAAGGCCTAGCAGAAATATTTAAAGCAGACTGAAGAAATAAATCTTGTATCCTGGATGAAATCGATCACAAGGTACAGCAAGGTATTCACAAGGGAAAATCTCTGTACATCTGAGTTGCAGGCAGACACAACTGGGTTGCTGAACATGAATCAGAAGTAATTCAGTTTGCATTTTCAGTTTAACTTAAAAGGTCTGGGTTTTAAAGCCACAAGAATCACACAATTTTGCCAGCTCTTTTCTTCATATTTCAATCCTCTTAAGCATAAGCAGATTGCTGTACTGAAAAAAAGCTGGGTAAATTTAATTTTCCAGTACAAATATCTTAAATAGAAAGATGATTATGCTAATGTTAACCTAGAAAATATGAACTTGGAAACAAACAAACAAACACAACCAACAACAAAACAACAACAACAAAAAACTGCCACCAAGCCCCACAAAAACCTCATTATAGATTTGTTGTTCATTATCATGTTTTTGTACAGTGACTATTTCCCCAGCATTAAAAAAAAAAAAAAAAAAAGGAAATTGTTTTTCTGACGTATATGACTCTATGTTACTATCATACTCGAACATACAGAATCCATTCCCTGCTCTCTAGGAGCAGAAGAGGATTAGTCCAGATCCATAGATTTAACAAGTTAATACAAACTAGAGCTGACTCATCTTGAAAGAGCAGGTATCTGTCTTAAATATAGGCAAATGTATAGTAGTACAAAACAAGTGACATGTATAAATAATTTTAAAATGTAGTTTTATCAATGATTTTTTTTCCTGGTGCTGCCCTCCATTCCCCACATATAGCTCATATACCCCATAATCCTTGACACATTTCTAAAGGGAAAATCATGCCATTACTGTGTTGATAAAAATCTACTACTTAAGTAAACATTGTGACAATCCATACATGAAACGATACTGACCCCTAGTGCTTATCTGTTTTATTGCTAAAATAGAATCATAGAATGGCTTGGGTTGGAAGGGACCTCAGAGATCATCCAGTTCCAACCCCCCTGCCGTGGACAGGGCTGCCAACCACTAGCTCACTAGATCAAACTGCCCAGGAACCCATCCAGCCTGGCCTTGAGCACATCTGTGGATGGGGCATCCACAACTTCTCTGGGCAGCATTTGTTAGATGTTTTTTTTTTTTTTTCCTCAGAAAAAAGACTTTTCTTCTGGACGAGTTCTGCCTATTTGACCCATTTTCATTCACAATGGTATGTCATCCGTCCTTACTAAATACCAACTGTCACTTCAGGTAATTAGGCACGTTTTTATAAGCCCAAACACAGACAAATGTCAGCCACCCTAAGTTCCCAGTGTCCACAGTTAACTACTTATGTCCACATTTGTGAATGTAAGACTTTCTTAAAGTAAGTCTTTAATTAATAAGCACTCAAAATGTTTCCACTCCACTGATCATCCACTACCCTGCTTCTTGTAAAACATCACTCCCTGTCCCGCAGTATGTTCTGTAACCAGATCTCTGGTTCTATGAAACTCATAGAATGGCTTGGGTTGGAAGGGAGCTCACAGATCATCTAGTTCCAAGCCCCCTGCCGTGGACAGGGCTGCCAGCCACTAGCTCACTAGATCAAACTGCCCAGGAACCCATCCAGCCTGGCCTTGAACACAGCCAGGGATGGGGCATCCACAACTTATTTATAACAACTTATTTATAAGTTATAAATAAGAGTTGTTATAAATAACAACTAACTTTCAGCTTATTTTGCTCTCAGCTTTTTAACTTGACACTGAATTTACTCTCATATTAAAAGATTTCAGGGAAAACATTAGGCTCACAACAAATGTAGGGGAACACTCACACTAGTAAAGAGGAAATCTGGAGAGCACAAATACTCTGTCCAACAAGGCAGTTACAGCTCTTTTCACCCCTTTACAGCTGATGCAAAACAGAAAGATGTGTCAGTGAGAAACATACACCTCCTACTTGTATTCAGCCTTGACAGCCGGCCCAGGCACTACCCAGCCACCTACCTAACTGGTCACCTAGTGAACTCCATTTCCCTCGTCACCTAGTTCTTCAAAACAGGCGAAAATGTACTTTAAAATGGGTGAAAAACATTTTTCTCCGGACAGAGTAGATAACATTTTCGGTTTGTCTCACTGAATGATCACTCTCCAAACGGTTTTTATTGCTTTTCAACGCAGGCTGGCCTCTCTCGGTTTGCTACCCCACTCCCTCAGCCTACGGCTCCCGCTGACGCCCTACGCCCACCTTTCCAGGTGCCACAGAAGGGCACTTCCCAGCTGTTTCGCCCCTGCGCACACCACTAAACATTCCTCTCAGCACTCAGCGTGCACCCGTGCAGCTAAGCCGACCCATACGCTTTTAATTCCGCCTTTTACTGACGCTTGCTACGCAACCGCCCCAGCCCTGCGCTCCCCGCAGGAACATGGCGGCACACGCGCGCTCCCGCCCTCTCCCCGCCGCGCGCGCCGCCCC
>VXAV01006115.1:43270-53538 GCA_013399715.1 Alectura lathami | reverse complement strand
CCGCTGACGGGCTCCGGCGGCGGCCGCGGTCCGCTGCGTCGTGAGGGGGGCGGCCCCGCCGCCGCAGGGCTTCGTGCGGGAGCGTGGAACCGGGAGTTCGGGGACGCGGAGGTTGTGTGAGCGGCCCTGTTCGCAGCCATGGGTCCGGCGAAGAAAGCCTTGTCGATCCAAGAAGCCTTTCAGCTGGCCCAGAAGCCTCACCAGAGCCACGCGAAGCTGGTTGTGGCTTTGAAGAGCGCCTACAGCCAGGTGGGCCGGCCCTCAGGGGAGGCGGAGCAGAGGTTGGCCCGCCGGAGGCTGAGGGGAAAATGGGGGCGGGGGGCCGCTGCGGAGCACGGGGGAGGGAGGGCCCTCGGCCTGGCCTCACCTCGAGCACGCATCATTTTAAGGTGCAGGCTGAGCACAAGCCGAAGCTCACCAAGGTGCTTTAGAGAGCTCCACGGAAATACTCGGTGGAGAGCACACGGTGTGCCCGAGCCGCTGCGTTCAGCTCTTTAAAAAATTTAAATGAGCAGTGTCAATTATAAAACTTTTTTTTTTTTTTTTTTTTTTTTTTTCCTTGTGGTACTGCTTTTGAAAGGTGAGCCTAGTGGTTATATTTTGCTGTGGTTTTATATTTTTTTCAGCTGGAAGATAAGAAAGACTTCCATGAGAAGTTCATTCATTTCCTGAAGTATGCTATGATAATCTACAAGCGGGAACCAGCGGTGGAGCAACTGATCGACTTTGTGGCTAAATTTGTTACTTCATTTTATCAAACGGAGAAAGAGGATGGTAGTGAGGAAGGAGAAGAAGACAGCTTGCTTCTGAATTTTGTGTTTAATTTTCTGCTTGAGGTACAGTAATACTTGCACTTAAATCTTTGACGTGACAAATGGAAGCTTTACGCAGTGGGGAAAACTTGCTTGCATTTAAGTTGTCTACAAACCGTAAACTTCAAAGTGAAAACAAGGCAAGGATAGTGCTTTGTGACTTAAAAACAAAAATGCACACACACAAAAAGCACACACAAATAACCCCAAACCACAAAAACCCTCAGCAAAACAAACTTCATAGGTTAAGTCCCTGGGAAGATATGATTTTTTTTTTGACTGTCAAATGTGTCATTAAATGTTTTTCTGTTTATGCATTTATGTGTGAAATTTGTACTGCTTCATTGAGAAGTAAAAATATTAAAAGATATTTCACACATGACTGGCATATGTTATAAACTCTTGCAACAAGCAGAAATTCATATGTAGAAAGAAGACTGACAATTCCAACAGCATGAATACACAAGTAGAATTAAATTCCTTTAAATTCATGTTTTGACATGGAACAGTTATTGGTAATGCCAAGACCACTAGCCATCATTGCTTTTTTTTTTTTTTTTTTTTTTTTTTTTTTTTTTTTAATGTCCTATGGAGACGGGAGTAAGCTAGCTCATGTAGTGGAGTCTTCACTGAGCAGTAGTATGTTGCTTCCATTGTGAAGGCATTGCTAGCTGTGCGCAGTGCTGCTGATATAAATGATGGGCCATAAGTATTTTTCAGTTCTGTGAATTTTTAATCTTATTAAAATATAGGGAGAGCTTTTGAAATATGGAAGTGCATGTTTCATGTTCTGCATGGAATGTTAACTACTCATGTGCATACTAATAACCTGATACTGGAAATGGTTATAAAAATAGTTTCTCTTTTTTTGTTTCTCCTTCCCACCCTGCTCCACTTTTCCCCAGTCTCACAATGCAAACAGCCATGCGGTCAGGTTTCGAACGTGCCAGCTTGTTAATAAGCTTTTGGGAAACATGCCAGAGGATGCTCAGATTGATGATGAATTATTTGATAAAATTAATGAAGCTATGCTGATTAGACTTAGAGATAAATTTTCAAATGTGAGAATTCAAGCAGTCTTGGCCCTGTCAAGACTTCAAGATCCTAAGGATGAAAACTGTCCTGTTGTTAACAGTAAGTAGTATTGTTCGTTATCTTTTGTTTAAGATTTGTTGACTTACCTTAGTTTACTTTAGAACATTTTTTTTGAAGCATTGAGTAACCCATTCTTGCAGGGTGTTCTTTGTGCAATTGCTAGTGCACTGGAGTTCGCTGCCAGTGGAGGCCATGTATGTGAGAGCTGCATGTGGTCAGCAGGAAAAGACAGAACTGCTTGAAGGAGATCCATTGGGATGAAAGGAGGGAGAACAGCCTGAGCCTAGCATGATCTATGAACTCAGTGTAGCTGGAGGACAGTGAGAATGACAGCGTATGTTGCCAGTTGGGATGGAGGTAGAGGGTCTGAACAGAGCAAGCATGTATCCTAAGTTTGCTTTTGTACTACTAATTGAGCTGAATTTTTACAAAAATATTCAGAAGTAGAAGCAGTAATAGAAAAGCTGATTTTTGTCCCAGATAATGTCTGTCTGCTGTACCCGGGGAGCACACTGGTCACTGGTGTTGTTGACCTGCATGTTTTTAGCTCCTCCCCCCACCCTTTTTTTTTTTTCCTCTTGGCAAATATCCTCTTGCTTATGAATCAGTTTCTTTAAGAGAATAGTATCTCTGGAACCCAGATTTTCCCATGCTGTTCTTGTACCACTTGTGGATTTCTTTTTGGATGGTATGGGTCTTGATTAGACCTCGGCACCCATTGCCTCAAGGGGGCAGTGCTATGGTATAGGGACTGCAGGTTTGTAAGATCAGAGCATGTTAGTCAGCTGAGTTCTTTTTCTTGGTAAGGTACTTCCTTTGAAATTGTTTTCTAAATGTTTGCTTACAAATCTATTGCTTAGGAGCATATAAATTTCAGAGTGAATCAAGGTAGTCACACGTCAAAAAGGAGAAATCAAGTATTGTCTGATTAAGTTCTTGTTGCTTTTAACTTTCAACAGGAGACGAGGCTATAACAAAAAACATTACATGAGAGGGATAATACTTATCAATGTATTTTGGTAGGTTCAATGGAGCTGTCAAATGTCAATTTATAAGAAAATTTAAGGTTCCACCAAAAGGTGGTGAGGATGTATTGCCAGTGAGTTGCCAGTTCAAGGAGCCAATGTTGGAAGCTTTTCTTGTCGGGTAAATGACAAAGTGGTTATTTATTGGGAGGATCTGGAGTAGCAGTTTTCAGAGTTATTAACTGAAGATCCTAACTATGATTACAAATACAATTTCTGCAGTTGAATTGCTTTTAAGGTCATAGTCCAGTGAGCAATTGCCATAAAAAAAACTTGGGATTGAGTCCCTAAACTGTTCCTTGTGCAAGAGGGAGGGGATTGAATAACACCTGCTCATTTTCTCAAGTATTTGTTTTTTTATTTTTCTATAATGTCAGTGCTTCAGGCTCTTACAGAAACTTAGGACTATTTTACTTTCAGTTTACAACATATTGCTGGAAAATGATTCAAATTCCGAAGTGAGGCGTGCAGTGCTGTCGTGCATTGCTCCATCAGCAAAGACTTTGCCCAAAATTGTGGGCCGCACGATGGATGTAAAGGATGCTGTCAGGAAGCTGGCATATGAGGTAAATTGCATCACTTATAATTAATTTCAGACAGTGGCTTAGGAAAAGGCTTTATGCCATTTATTGTATTTCACTGGTTAAATAGTAAGGTCTGGTAAATAGTCCTTCACTTACCAGTATTTTTGGGGGAATTTTCAAGTATTCAGGAACTTGCTTGATAGAAATTACATTTCTAATAGAACTTAGTTCTTCAAGATCAGGAAGTAAAAGTATAGGTTATTTGTTCAATCTGTTATTTTCTGTACACATTTTGTGATGTTGGGAAGCAATTTTTATTCTGATTTGCATGATTGATAATTGACTAATAATGTTGGGATTACAGCCATACTAGTGTAAAATAATGCAGATTTCTGGTGTTCTGGTTTCGTGACTTATCAGTCATTACCTGTGTTTGCATGTAGAGGTAGGAGGCTAGAAGGTATGCTACCATATCTATTTCTTGTTCAAGCACCTTAGAAATTGCAAGACAAAACTTTCAAACAAAATTTTCAGTTCTTTTCACACACAACCATATTCTGTTCCTGCTCAGCTTACATCAGGTTTTGGGTTTTAACTGGATCTCGCAGTTAACGGCCTTTAAGAAAAGTACATTTCATTTCTAGTATTCAGTGCATTGGAACTTTACAGAGAGAGTGGTTCTCATATCCTTGCACATGAGCTGAGCGGCCAAGCTGAGCTATTTGTTAACTTTATTTCTATTTTTGATTTATTTTAGTTTACACTTTCTTCCCCGAATAGGGATCTGCTTACTAGCTTGTTGGTACAATGCTGATGGTGTAAGTGTTCTAGGCTTTTACTGACTTAGACTTTCTGTGGGTGGATAAAGCTTGAGAGTTTAGACCCACAGGTAGTTCATGAATTCAGTTGTTAAAATTTGTAGAAATGTATTTTGATATCTTACGTTTTCCTAAGGTGCTGGCAGAAAAAGTTCACATGAGAGCTCTTTCAATAGCACAGAGAGTAAAACTGCTGCAACAAGGACTTAATGACAGGTCTGGTAAGTGGTCATTCTTCTGAAATCTCTTAACACAAATGTTTGAGAGAATGCTTTCTAATGTAGCGGAGGTCGTTTCTGTGGAAGCTGTGATGGCAGTAATAAGGAGCTCAAAGGGAGTCTTGAGATGTCAGGCAATGTTTAAGCACAAGAAATTCTGCTTACTGCTTCTGTTTTTCCAGTCCTCTGATAGTGGATAAACCAGAAGAGGACTGCATTAAAAAAAAAAAAAAACCTGAAAGCCTCTGAGCTCTAAAATAGGAATGAGTGCTATTAAAACTAAAGTTAGAAAAGCAAACAAAAAAAAACCCACACAACTTTTTGTAATTAAACAAGAAATGGGAAGAACGTCTTTATTTAATTACATGTATTTTTGAAATAAAGGTGCTTCATGTCATCTATCTTTGTGACCATTGCATGTACTAAAGAATTTAAATGCAATTCTACTATCATTTTGAAAATTGTTTTAAAATGTTCCCCACCTGTGTTCTGAGAGAAATTTTCTCAGTTGGTTTGTTTGTTATTTAACTAGCATGAATGTTACATCATGAGTTTTTGGTTGACCCTCGTTCTTTTCATCATGAAGCAGCTTTTTTCTTTTTGAAATCTTCTGTGCTTTATCATTGGTATACAGGGACGTTTGGAACGTCTGTATTTACGTGGACTTCTGTTGCCATCAGAAGGTCCTATGCGTCTGAGAGACACTTCGACCTGCATACTCAAGAAGTGACTTTTCTTTGCTGCAGTGGCAGTTGCATAGAATTTTACAGTGGAAGCTGCCAGTTTAACTAAGTGCTATTTTATTAAAACATCCTTTTTTGGGGAAGTCTATACTAAGCCCTGTTAGATTTTAGTCTGAGAATTTTCCTTAGCAATATACTGCCTGTGAATTGTGAGGAATGGGACCTCTGTGGGCATGCTCTTAGAGAATGAGTACTGTGGTCCTTGGTAACCGGAGCTCGTGAAGGCGCACCACGTACGCATGTGTTTGGAGCTGGCTGGGGGTCAGACTGGTGTGTTCTTGACAGCAGCAGAAGAGAGGATCAGCCGAGTGCTCTCTTGTGGTCTATTGAACTGCACTTAAAAAAAACAAGTCATTTTTCCACATGCTAAGTTTTAATTGGCATTTTTCCCCCCTACTGTCAGTTGTTCTGTAGTAATCTAATGAAGTTTGTCAAGTTTGGAAGTCCAGCACTGAAAAGAATACATTCTGGACTACTGTTTCTTTCTTACCAGTGCGCTACTTTGTTTGACCTAACCAACAGCTTCTTGTTTGCTGCTCCTCCCCACCTAAAGGGAGTAATGCTTGATCTTGACTGGCAATTCTTTTGTCTTTGGGTGAATGCATTTCTGTTTTAGTAATCTTTGAAAACTGGTAGAGAAAGCTGCCTTCACTAGTGTTTTTTTTTTTTTTTTTTTTTTTTTTTTTTTGGTGATCCTTCATCTGTCAGGGATAAGGATTTGCTGGATTTCCTTACTGGGAAGATGCAGGATTTCTTCATGGTTCATATTCCAGTAACCCTGTGGTGTCTGACAGAGCTGCCTTCTTTTCTGATCCAGAGAGGCTAGTTCCTCTCGTGTCTCTCTTCCTTTGGATGATTCTTTATCCCAGCTGTTGAGGACTTTTTTTTTTTCCCCTGACACCTAAGATCACAAGGGAAAGTATATGCCAGGGTATGTAGCCTCACTGATATCATATGCTCTCTGCTGGGCAGAAGAGGTGTATGTTCCAAGTGGGCTGCGTTTACATATGCATCTGCTAGACTTCCCTCATTGTGAACTGTTTTGTGAATTCTGTACCTTGAACATGCATATCTTTATTGGATTGGCTCATCTGAGCACCTCCCAAGCTAACAGAGGAGGAACTTGTTCATTAAATATTTCTAGGCTGGAATCTTGGATATTTTCCTTATCAGCTTCAGAGCCAGAGTTCAAAATTAAACCTGACCTGGAAGAAGATATAATCCATATTCAGCCTAATTCTGATTTTTCAGGGTGCACTTAGCTGTCAGTTCAGCTGTCAGTTCTCCACTCGTTTTCTTTCATACTTCTATTTTCTACCATTCTATGCCTTTCACTTCTTGGGGATGCTTGTCATTCTTAGAACCTTAATTTAGCTCTTTTGAGTCTTTTTTACAGATCTTCCTGAATTCTTAAAGTTAGTGAAGTGCCATCATTATTATCCTGAGCTATATATAACAGGAAAAATAAATGTTGTCCCTGTGTGTGGCCTTTACTTTTCCGTTTATATTGGGTATTGCTTTCTAAAAGGTGCTACAAGCATACTGGAATCACTCCATAGTTTCCTTCCACTAGACTCTTAGCCTTTCTGTTTCCCTGCTTAAACCTATTAATGTATTCTAGACGTTTCCGTAAATACTTTTTTCCTTGATAAATCTTACTTCGCTGATCCTCCAATTATTTGTTCATTGTGGCAATGGGGGAGGAGGTACTTGAGGGATTTACTTTGGATATATTTCTCAATCCAGTTGGATAATTGAGTTAACACAAGAAATGTGTGCCAAATCAGACTAAAGCTCTGTATAGTAGTATCCTGCCTCTGAAGTGGCCAATAATTAAATGCCTAAACCAGAGAAAGAACGTAAAGCAATGCAATATTCTAGGGAAGCATTGCTATAAGCATTCCTGACTAATGGATTTTCTGGGCTGAGGTGCTGTCTGTAGATGTAGCTGGTTTTGGTTAAACGATGTTTGTATTTCTTACAGGGAAAAATGATGTTGCCTCATATATGTGGTAGCATTCCATAGGTAGTTCTTGTTAACTGCTGTTTTGTCATCTTTAAGGTAGCACAAGTTCAACTATGTAATAACTTTTCCATATGGAAAAAGGTCTTATGGTCTTCTGGAACAATGATAATGATTTGTGAATGTATGTTGAAAGCTTGTTAAAATCAGTTTTAAAAAAAAATATATGAACTGTTTAATGTGTTATTAGATGCTGTTAAGGAAGTTATGAAGAAGAAACTGCTTCAAGCCTGGATACAATTTACTGAAGGAGATGTTCTAGAATTTCTTCATCGACTGGATGTGGAAAACTGCCCAGAAGTGGCCGCCCCAGTACTCAGTGCCGTGTTCTCGTTGTCTCTGCTCAGTGACTGTGTTCAGAGCTGTAAATACCTTGACAGCAGGTAAGGAAATCAGCTTTTCTTCTCTGAAAGGTTAATATTTTATGTAAGAATCATAATGAATTAAAGGTTCTATCTGAATGGCAAGCAGGATGACTATTGCCTAAGATAAGAAGACTGATACTGTGGTGTAAGCTGTGATGTAACCCTAGTGTCTGTGTCCTTAAGTGTTCTGGATGCATTTAGTTTGTTTTCATGTCTTCAGTAGCTGAAAATGATTGTGACAGAACCAGTGAAAGGAAAAACTAAAATATCTTTGATTACTTTTTCTTGGACACCCCAAAAATCACAGTTCTAGAGCACAAGGGGGAGGGGGTAAATTCAAAGCAAGTTCTCCTAAGAGCAATAGGAGTTAATTCTTAACTTCTTGTATGTCCTATGCTGTCTGTACAACTTACAATAAAGACAGTGCTCTGGTTTGCACCTGCAAAATTGTAATTTCATCTTTTAACCTGTGGTACTGAAGATCTCCTTTTCTCCCTTTCTTCCCCCCCTCAATAATGACTCACTTTTTTTGGTCTTCCTTGCCTTCCCTCTGTCCTTTTTGCTGGCCTTGGGGCAGCAGAATTTGAGTTTGTTATCCATGTACTGTTTGGAGAATCTGTCAGAATAGAATTACTGGGCTTTGTTTCGGGGTATTTTAGTTGTATTAACAGAGCTTGATGGAGCTTAAAAGCTTCTTGTCCTGTGTTAATTTCTGGTATAATTTGACCAAGTGAGTTCCTAAGCTACAGTGAAGGTGGTGTGATCAATATTAAGGTCCATAAAGATAAAATGAAGGGGGAAATAAAAAAATTAGGAACCATAGGAAATTGCAAAGGTAGGCAAAAAGAAGCAAGAGTAGAATGATTATCAACAGCAGTAAAAGTCTAATCTGAGGTGATGAACTTTATATGTCACTGATTAAAAAATGTTGAAGTTATACTGTGTTTTAAAGGAAAAAAGGTGTAATGCCATCATACGAAGTGTCTTGCGTTCTATCTCATGGCTGATGTTTTGAAATCAGTAGATGCTATATGCAGTGTACCCCAAAGCTACGGGTGCAGGCTTGTCTGGCTGTTATACAGTTATGGGCCTGTCAGTCTGACTTTGATCCTGCCCCAAACAAGGCTTCCTTTCTAAAAGACTGGGTTAACTGGGAACTGAAAGTAGTATTTGGAAGAAGCAGATCTGTTGGACTAATGGCATTTTGAGAAGCAAGGAAAATTGTTCAGCTTGTAGTGAGGTTACCTGATTTATGCAAAATATTTGGCTTGTTCTTCTGACCACCCCCTGAGGTTTCATTGAGGTGTTACTAGAGTTGGGGTTTGTTTTTGTTTTGTTGGGGGAGGTGTGAGCAAAAATTTTTGTAGAGCATGGAATATTGTATGAAGTTCTTAAGAATGGAATAAACGATTCATAAATGGAAGCTGAAAAATAATGGGATTGTACTTGTGCAGGTTAATGGAGTTCAGTTTTCCAGAATTCCAGACTCATAGCAATGTTCCATGGAGTAAGTTAGACATGGGTGGTTGCTTTTGGAGATCTGAAGGACTGAGCAGAATTTTTCTGCAAATAAGAAGGTTTGATTTTAAAATATTGAACGTGAACAGCCTCGGTCTAAACTATGAAAAGTGTAATGTAGTGGGAGGCTCAAGGAGCTGCATGACCTTATGCATGAGAGAAGTTATTTCTGACAGTCTGTAAATACTTCTGTGGAGAATATCTTTGACAGGATTTTATTTTCTGCTTAGGACATAATCTATTTCTGTGCATTTGTTTTGTGTTTTATTTATCTCCATATTCATTTGTTTATTTCTTATTGTTAAGAAAATTGATTCCACTGGAAGACTTAACAGCTGAGAATGTGTTACACTGGAGATGTCTTTGTGAACATCTAAAATCAAAAGGTGAAGAAGGTGAAGATTTGCTGGAACAGATATTGCCAGAACCAGCCATGTATGCAGATTATTTATTAAGGTACATTTGCATTAAAAAAAAAAAATAAATCCTTGCATTCCTGAAAAGAAGACTTTCTTTAAAAAGGTAGAGAATATTTCTGTGTTTCAACTGTTCAGGTTTCCTTCAAAGCCAAATTTCTGTTTGAATGCTTTTTTAAAAATTACTTTTAAAAGAAATAAATCCTTGGAAAATCTTTTGCATTTTACAGTTTTTACTTTAAATAGAATATTTCAAAATGATTTTCACATTACTTCTCATTAATTATGAGCAGGATGGATTTCTAGATTGATTGCGTGCAACTCCTTGCTGTTAAAACTAATGACATGATTGTTCTGTAACATACAGAAGGACACAAGAATAGCTGCATAGGTTGCTGTTTGTTTGTCAAGGAGTGTGCAGAAAGTGACACATTTTTCATTATGGTAACTTGTGAAAATAAACTAAAATTTGGCCGCTGTTCCCAGGAGAAGTATTCTTCAAATTGAAAGTCTTTCTCCCTGCTCACACGGGCATGCTTCCCAAGAACTTGGGTTCTAAGCCAGTGACAGAGCTGCTACAGTGCTACAGAGCCAGTTACAGAACATTTAACAAAGGAAAAACAATTTTGCTAAGTCTGTCTTCTACCTAAGTGAAGAAAAGGGGTTGAGGTTTTAGTTTTGGTTATGTTTTTAAGAACTTGCTGATAAACT
>VXAV01006115.1:9501-33084 GCA_013399715.1 Alectura lathami | reverse complement strand
GCACCTTATCTATTAAATTGTTTTGGCCTGTCTTGTGGAACTACCCCTGTAGACAACTTGCTACAAAACCCTGTGCAACCATGTGGTTTGTAGGCTTGCTTGGCAGGAGGCATGAACTCTTCTGAGAAAAGAAAACAAGTATTTCTTCCAAAATGTTGTCAATCATCACATTTTGTTTTGCCAGGCTTTATTGCTGCCTTACAGTGAGATGTATCCCCAAAGAAAAATACTAGCAGGAAGGAGGAATGAGCAGAAGAAAAAAACCAAAGATGTAGGGAAGTTTATTTCTGTCCCTTGAGAGAGCGTCCATCTGTATATATCAGTTAGGCTTTCAGGGGTAAGTGGTGAGGTGCAGATGTAGGAAGCATTGCGTAATGTTACCTTGAAAAAACAATGAGCTGAAAATTGAAAGGAGTCGGTTTGGCGAGGCAGGTTCTGTTGCCTTGGTCCTGCTGCCTGTCTCTAGTAAGATCGACTGCTCCTCCTCTGCTTTGTCTGCTAAAGCATGTTGTAGTGGGTCTGCGAACTTTAATCGTAGAAGAGAAGAGTTAGGGGTGAGTTCAGGTTTAATTCTGTCTCATGCTACTCATGTTTGACTCAACCGAAACAGGTCTAACCAGGAATGCTTTGAGGAAGCTTATCTCCCAACCCTGCGAACGCTGTTAAATGCACCTGCAACGTCACCTTTGGCTGAAATAGATGTCAGTAATGTCTCTGAGCTGTTGGTGGACCTGACCAGGCCAAGTGGACTGAAACCTCAGGCCAAAAAGTCTCAAGAGTATCAGGTACAGCGGGTTAAACCGGAAGAAAGCAAAATTTGTGTCTAGCGATGAAGAACTGACCCCAGTTCTGACCTAGTTCCTGCTAGCTGTTTTCAGGGCCTCTGAGATTCCTGGTTTTGGAGGCTGGATTAACAACTGGCTGCTCAGGCAATGAGGCCTTTTAGCTTAATTTGTTTTTTCTCCCCCTCTATTTCCCCTTCCCTCTTACACTTACATAAAACCCGCAGGAACTTGCACCATCCTTGATCACCTACATTGGGAAAAAATGTTTTTAAAAATCACTGCGTGTGATTTTTACTAAATCAAAATACTGAAAATACTGATCTATTCTTTTTTTTTTTTTTTAATATTTACAATGTGAAGTTAGTTATTAGCTGCTTGAATCAGAATGATCTAATTGTTGGCATTTGTAAATGATTTTCAGAGAAACGTCAAGTATCTGATTTCTTTCCTTCACAGGACTTAACAGTGCATGATAGTTTAGCCTTGAAAATTTGCAACGAGATCTTGCTGGATCCATCTGCCCCAGAAGTTCGTATCTATGCAAAGGCTTTAAGTTGGCTGGAAATCAGTAGCTCCTCCACAGAAAATCTTCTGGTTCTGCTTGACAAGATTCTAGAGGTAGTACAGAAATACCATGACAGCCTGGCTTTTTTTAATACCAATAGCAACATAATATTCTGATATACTTAAAAATGAAGTGCTTATTGTTTACTGTGGCGATGTGACTAACGTTTCCTTAATTTCTGAGAAATTAATTTGTGATGAGGCATTTCCAAAAATCTGAGACCCACTGTATAACTGACATATTTCAGCTGCTGTGTGTCCATCCTGATCACTTTCAGTGTCACAGAGCCCTTTGATAACTGGGGTGTTGACAGGTTGTTTTTGGGAGGGGAGTGGGTTTTAAATACAGATAAAATTGAATCTTGTCTTTCACAGTTTGGGTGGCTTATCTTTCATTAATTATTAACAGCTGAATTACTTCCTACATACTGAACTTGCACGGTAACCCTAAGATTATTAGGCCATACACTGATGCTTTATAGAAAAAAGTAAAGTTCGGGAGTGTGACAGATAAAGACGGAGTTCTGCTGACATGTTAAGAATCCTGCTCCCCTATGGGCATATCATCAAGAAGCAGCAGTGTTCCAGCTCACCTTGAAAAGTCCTGTCACTTTAATTGTCACTTCAATGTTTCTTCAGGTTCCTTTTTTAAAAAAAAAAAAGTTATTTTGGAGTTTCAGTGCCTGGTGTTGATGTTAAGTGTTTCTCCTTCCAGCTAGAGTAATCAGCTTTATGTGACACTTCTTGTCCTTCTTACAGTAAATTTAGTTAATCCTATTAGTGGGTAAACTTGATAAAAGTAGTAGTAAAATTAAGTAGCTTTTAACATTAAATGTCTCCTCCTAGAACGTGAAAGACAAATTGTGTCAAAGAGCTATTGAGAAGATCAAGAGGAACTTAACCAAAGGTGCTAATGTAAGCCAAGATCACCCTGAAAGGACAGGGGAAACGGGCCTCTCTGAAAAGACACAGGACAATGACATTAAGTCATCTGCAAATACTGCTCAGAGTGAAGAAGGTAACTCAGGAGGGGCGTCATTTAGTTGGTGTACCATCCAGTGACGTGCGTGGATTTGCATGGAAATAAGTCTTTGTTATTCCTCTACTAAATGAATCTACTTTTGGAAAAAAGTGGGAGAGGAAACTCTAGTAAATATGAATCCTGTTGAAAATAATTTGGTACAAATATATTAATGTTTTTATTGCTTTTTGATCAATTTTTGTTTTTCTTTATTGCCAATACAAGCAGTGCTGTATTTTGAGAGCTAAGCTCTGCGCTGTTGTTCTTTTTGACAGTCAGTATTTGCTTTTCTCTTTCTTTCCAGCTGTGGGGCACACTCCTCTGCCTGCTAAGTACTAGTCGGACTGTCAAAAAGTTGCATGCAACTTCGTACATGTTTTGCTTGTTACGTTACTGAAGAGCCCAATGCCTTTGGAGTTACCATGCCTGCAGGTCCTGCAGACTGTGTCACAGCCCCGCGCAGCCCCTGTGCAGAGCTGTTGGCGTTGGTCTCTTTCCTTGTTACCAGTCCATGTGTCGAGTCCGGCTGTTTTTTGTTGTGATACGAGGCAGCTGGAAGACTTCCCACTGTCTGCACAGCTCGTGCAGCTGCGCGTGTGTTAGGCATAGGAGGTCTGATATTTTTCTGTAGAAAAGCAAGTTTAGGTTTCCTTGAATCAGTAAAGCAAAGATTAACGTGCAGCTATTTTAAGCAGAATATCACTTTAAAAAAAAAATAATAATTTTTAAACTTTGTTTCTATTGTAGTGGATTATGTCAAGACTTCAAATTGTTTCTGAAAGTGTCAAATATTTTAATTTTTTATATCCTTCTATGTTTGTCTTGAAATATTTATTGGACGGGAACCTGGAGCTCTGCTTTTAGAAAGCAACTTCCTATCTCTAGTTGTACTATTTTTGGCTAGCAGCCTGTTATATTTTGGTATGAATTTTTCTTAAAAGAGGAATTTTGAGAACTTTAAGGAAGCTATAGCTATACATTGTTTCCCGTCTCTTTCTATGCCTCCTAAATATGTTTGGATCATTAAAAGTAAAGAAGTATTTACTACTTCAAATAGCTGTGAGCAAAACCAGTTACTTGTCCTTCAATTGCTGCCAAGATTTGATGTTAGGAACAGACCTTCCTAGCAGTAACATAAATTGCTGACGGAAGAGACTTCCTAAAGTTGTTAGAAATCTTAAGAGGGGGCCAAGCGTTTTCAGGAGTAGTTCATACCTGGGATGGAGCAGTGATCACAGCTGAGTGACATCTTAAGCTTCCTCCTAGCCTAATCTTCCTCCTGATCTAATTTCTAGTTTAAGGAAAATGGCGTTAAAATCATGTGGGATTCCAGGTACTGGCCAATGTCTTGGTGCGTAAGGTAACCTGAAAGCTGCCTGTCTGTGACTTGTGCACGCGCTGTTCTGTTCAACAGAAAATGCTGAAGATGCTCTTCATACTCCAGTTAAAGAAGCTACAAGTAGAAAAACTGCAAAGCTGAAATCCACAAGAAACAAAACTGGCAGAGGTACGCACTGGATTTTTCTGGCTGTAGTACTAGCTGTTTTAAATAAAATACTGACTCTTTGTGAACCCCTTTCTTTATATAAGCAATTCACTCTTCATACTCTCCTTTTAAAAAAAAAAAAAAAGTTAAAAGATGAAAATATCTGTTCTGTGGAAGCTTCTGTGTTATTAGCCTTTCGCAACAACAGAAATAAAAGCACCCCAAACTTCTCTGCCTCCAAGATTTCAAGATAATTCGGCCCCAGTCACTTACAGTCAAGTACCACCGTTTGTAAGACATAGTGTCTTGGGGGCTTCATATTCTTTTTGTTTTTCTGAAGAAAATATTCCATCTAATGCTGTAGCTGCATGGTATTTCAATATCTATATCAAGGCAACATCAAACACGAGTTGGAAGCAGGATACAAAGCTGGTTCAACAAAAGAAATCATGATGTGAAAAGAGATTTTTTGCTTATACTTAGGACAACGAAAAGCAGCAGCAGAAACAAGGTCTGTGAGCAGAAGAAAAGCTGGCACAGCTGTGAGATCTAGTAGTGAAAGGTAAATCCTTTTCTTTCCATCTTCAAAAGCATGATGTCAGGTCTAGAAAAGAAATCTCACTCCTTGCTAGAGAGGAATAGTTTTCTTTCTTCAAACCTACTGCAGAAGTAAATATGTATAAAAAATATTTTTGTCCTGCTAGTTTTAAAATACACCAGTAGGTCTGAATGCTTTATTGACCGAGAACTGGTAATTAATTTTTTAGATACCTTTGTGCACATAATTAACATTGTCTGTCAAAAGTTACATTTGTAGTTACATTACTTCCACTTTTTTTTTGTCCTTCCACTTCTGCTTTTTGTTTTAATTACGTTTTCTTTTTTTTCCCCTCCACATTTTTGGCTGCTATTCTTACTTCCTATTTTTCACCATTTAAGGAGCATCTAAAACAAGTGGAAAGTGAATGCACACATAGCACGCCTTCCCCTCCGATCTTGTAGGATATAAGCACTGAAGTGTCACCTCTGTAACCTTCAGTTACCTTCCTTCTTTTTAAAGCCAGTTACTCACAGGCTTCAGGGTGATCAGGGCCAGCCACTCCAGTCTGCCTGTTTGCTGTGTTGGCTTCGACGCACCACCTCCTCTCTGGGGGTGTGGCTCATTTTTTATATTTTGACATTTTCTGTTCTTTAAGACCAAAAATGTATTATACAATGATTTCAAGATTTTCCGTTGACACTCTTTAGTTCGCTTAGTCTTTTTGGTCTTACTTTAAAATACTTTGCATTTCAGTGATGATGAAATTCCAGAATCAGCCCCAATGCCCAGCTCAAGGCCTTCAAGACGAGCAAAAACAGCGGCACTTGAAAAAACAAGAATGAATCTTTCAAGCCTTCTGAGCAGGGAAGCAGATGAATGAAAACAAAATGAGAGAAAATGTCCTTTGCTAATGCTAGTTTTTAACAGCGGACTTGAAAAATTAGGATTTATTTTGCTGTCAGTGTCATTTAACTCATTCAATATTTGATCTCTTTCAACTCCAGGCTTTTTTTAGGAACTTGAATTTTTAAAAATGGATGCTTTTGATTGTTTTCCCCATATGAAGTACATCATCCATGTATTAAAAACATTAAAATATTAACTCAATAAAACTTGATTCTTACTGTTTTGCTTGAAAAAGTAGGCTTTATATCTGCAAATGAAAATTGCTGTTGGTGGTAAATGTTTAAGTTTGTTTGGGATTAACGTTTTTAACGTCGTTTTTGTATTTCACGTTACTCAGGGAGTGTTTGGCTTGGAGTGGTTGTGTGGTGTCAGCACTTCAGAAGGCACCTTTAAGGCACCTGCTGCTGTCCCTTCTTGGCCTCCCATCAGCTGACTCTCAGGAGGCTTCTGTGGGTCATGCTAACGTCAAACAGATCCCATCCTTGTCGAGAATTCTGCTGCTTTATCTTGGATAACACCAAAATGGCAAAGCCGCGAAACAAAACTGCAAATCAAAGCCTGGAAGCCTGCTGCTTAGCCAGTAGGGACTGCAGGAAGGGTGGGAGACACGGCCCTGCCTGGAGGGGCCTGGGCAGCCTGATGCAGTGGGTGGCAGCCAGCCCACGGCAGGGGTTAGGTCTGGGTGGGCTTTAAGGTCCCTTTAACCCCAGCCATTCTGTGGTTCTGTGACCTTGGCCTTGTATAGAATAGCTAATGTGCTTGGAGAAGAGCTTTAAAATCCAATAAGGAAGGGAGAATACGTAGGGTGCAGAAAGGGCAACAATATGGTTCTTTATAGGGTCTGCACACTGTCTAAGTGGCAGACAACTGATTTCTGTAACTCTGAAGATCACAAACCTTTTGCTTGTGACATATTTAGGAATAGTCAGAGGTTTTACAGAGGAAATAGGAGATTAACTCTGAACTGTGCCAAATGCTCCCTGTTGGCTGAGCACACTGGCTGGCGTGGGAACACTCTGTCAGTGCCTCCTTCCGTGTTACAATCCAGACAATTTCCAAGGCAGTCAGAACACTTGTGTCAGTTGCTCAGTGTGCACATGTCAAATGCAGCTTTCTAAGGAATTTGTTTAAAATAGATTGATAAATCACTATGATCTTTGGTATTTCTCTGAATTGGCTTAGGGACAACACAAGCGAGAAGCAGTGTTCCCCAAGCACGATGCCCGAACTGCTGTGCTGTTTTCAAGTTTGCGCACAGCAAGCCGAGACAGGACTGCGTTGCTTTTTCATCCCTTTCAATTTTTGTTGGGAATATTTCAAACCACAACATGCCATGACACATTTTTGTGCCGCAATATTTGCTATTCAGAGGCTTATATAACTGTGATGAATTATTTTTATTCATCATTTTAAACTGAATTTTGAATTTTTGAGTTCCCTCTTTGATAGTTCTTTTCCTTCAAATTGTGTTCCCAGTGTGAGTTTGCATGCACGTACCCACTTGAGATGAGATTGTCCTTCCCCTTGAATGCTGCCTGAGCATAGTTGTAAGGGCTGAAGTACGCCCTTTAGGTTTTTCCAGGTGATTGTCTACCAAAGCTTCCCTTGCACTTTAAATGCTAGTGTTTTTTAATTATTGTTTCTATGTTTTTAAATTTCACTCAGAGCGCTTTCTCTCTGAGAATGAGTGGTTCGCCCTTCTGCCACTAATACACGTTCAACAACTGCTGCTCCTCCCTTCTGTTATTTTGGTTAAAATTAGTTTCTAGGAAAAACAGGAACAATAAAAAAGCTTAAAGGCTTTGCTGTGAATGCTTTCCTGAGCAAACCGCAGCCCTTCAGTTCTGCCTTCTTGCAGAACTGTTCTGTCGTGCCTTGCCACATACGCAGGTTCCCTCCCTGGAATCTCTTCAGGAATGCTGCAGCATTAGATCAGGTTTCCCCGAAGTCTCAGTGCGTGGATGTCTCTGCTGTGGATATGTTTTCAGTGGTGTGTGCTAACTGACAGATGCTGACAAACTAGAGAGAGGTCAATGGAGGCCCCAGGCTGGTCGGGGGCTGCAGCACCTGCCCTGCGAGAGGGGCCTGGGGGCTTTGCGAGGACCCCAGTTACCTGCAAGGAGGTGAGGCCTGGCTTTTTGTTGCTGCACAGCGTGGGAGGACAAACAATGGACCTGAGTCGAACCTCAGGCCAGATATAGGGAGGAAGAGGCAGGAGAACAGGTTGTATGCAGCAGTGGTGCAGGCCCTGTCCAAGGAGGTTTGCAGGACCTGACTCTATAGTCCTGAACAACCCGGTCTGACCCCACAGCTGGTCTGGCTTCGGGCAGGTGGTTGTGCTACGCACCTCCTGAGGCCTGCCTGTGCCCCAATTACCCTCCAGTGCTCTCTCAGGCTGGAAGCTTCATCAGAAACCAGCACGCAATTCCCAGTCCCGGGCTCTTCCCCTGCCAAGGGAAGGGTTTGCAGTGCATCGGAAGATACGGTTCGCTCTCACAGAACCGCATCCCTTTCTGAGAAGGGATGGCTGCTGAATTGCGGGGTGGCATTATTTGGGGCTGTCATGTTTTTCTAAGCTAATTGTTAGCAGTAATCAGGGTGGATTGTTTTTGTTTGCTTGCCTAATCAAAGTCTCTACAGAGTCTATACAAACTAAAATATCCTGTCCTGGGGAGTTGCCGTTGGCCGATCACTATCACAAGACGACGGGTGAGTGCTGCACCAAGAACATTTCTCTTTCTTGTTTTGTTTCCTACTGTCTGATTGCAGGAGGTGGTTAGTGAGCTTGTGTTATGCCTGTGCCTGATTCCTAGCTGAAAACTTCCAAACCCATCAGTGAATTGAAACTCAATCTGACACAAAGTAAGGATCTGAATTTTTACAAGTTCATGGAAATGGCTGCTTGGAGATGAGACATGCCTGCAAAGGAAAAGTTCCGATGTATGTTTGGTCTTTGAGATATTCTGGTATCTGAGAGAATGAGAAATCCACACGGCATCTCCTTCAGGCACATGAATAAGGACAGGCTCCATCAGTTCCTTTTCACGTTGCTCTTTGTTGATCATGATTTTGTTGTGCTCCACTGAAGTCAGCTTCAATGACTCTCCCTCAGGAAGTTTAATTCTCTTTTTGGCTGTTTTACCCCCACAGAATCCAGTTATATTAATACTCTGAGATGCATAAAGACCCTCTAGATGGTGTGGTGTGGTGAAGAACGTTCATTCTGTATCTCGTTCTGCACTGTCTGGCACCTTGGTGCCTCAGTAGCCTTGTGGGAACTTGAGGCTTGCTGGAATTCACAACGAGCTGCTAACTTACAGATGTGATCCAGTCACTAAAAAACTTCTGTAAAGGAGATGTGCACCTTCATTCCACGTGAGGTGATCACTCTAAGTGAATCCTCTGTTTGTCATATAAAGTACAGTGTCTTCCCAGGGAAATTCCTCCTGGGAAATTGGTTCTTTACAAGTAAAGGGCAGACAGCGTGGTGAATTAAAAACGCTCTACTCTGGCTATCGAAGGTATGACTCCAGAAAAGAGAAATACATCGCATGGTTTTATTCTAACACTTGTGTTATAGCTGTGTTAATAATAAAGTTTTGATGAATAAAGTACATGAACCTTGCTGAAGCTGATTTAGGCATGGAATGTCTACAATGTAGTCAGCTACAACCATTTACTACTTCTTTGAGTAGAGTTTAAAATTTTGATGATTACATTGAATTCCAAAGTACAAGGAAAAAAATGAAATAGAAATAGCATTTACATCCATTTTAATTTGTGTCAGGCATAAATTCATAAAAACTAAAGGGGAAGAAAGACCATTTAGCAGAAACCTCAAAAAGTGCAGATACAGATTTGCTGAATGACAATCGTTCGAGAGATTCTCCTGCAAGGCTGGCCTTTCTTTGAGACATTACGGTCATTAAACACTGTCACACAAAAGTTCTCAAGAGAAACAAAGATGAAAGCATACTGCAGAAACAAACTGGTTGTTCGATACATCGCAATCCATGTACGAAGGAGATCTCCGGTAATTTACCTTCTCTTGACTGCTTTGCTTCGAGGTAGTCGGTCTCCACCTGTTACAGATTTGCTTGAATTGTTGTTACCATAAATCTTTACATGGTGACTTATGCCACAAATTACATCATATATTAACTTTCGTGCACAAAAATAAAATTGGGAAATAATAATTAAACTTAGAGAACATAGAAAAATCACAATACTATTAAAGGGGAACATCTGATTCTGATATAAATTTATACTGCAAGAATTCCATGATGGTTGGATGTCAAACTTCGTATTAAAAAAAGAAAAAGAAAAATACATCAAAATGAATAATGCTAATGGTAATATAAAGCCAAATCACACAAGATCATTTCAATTTCATGATCAATGTAATAAATGCTTATTATTCAGCAGAAAAAAAAAAAACAAGAACAATGTACAAAATAATAGTGCAAGAACAGCTGCAATCTATTTGTTCTCATCAGTTTTGAGATTTTGGCTAAAAACTTTACAGCTGGCGAGAGATGCTGTTGAAAAACTCAGATTCCACTCAGTGGGCTGATTAAGGCACATCTTTATGGACTTCAAATGTTCATTTTCTGTGTTCGCGTCTATTGAGTTCTGCGGCTCAGAGACTTTCACTTGTAGCGTGCTGTGAGAAAAGGAGTGGGGTAGGAGAGGGGAGGAAAAAAATGAGAACAAGTTTAGTGTTCAGTATGCTTTCCTCTGCCCTTGCAACAAGCAAACTGGTAAGCGAGGGGAGGTGAGGTGGTGGCAGGCTGTGTGTGCAGTTTTTTGGTTTTGTTTACTGCAGCATGTTCCAGAAACACCAACAGATGGAACCCTGTTGCGCTGGGCCCCCCATGCTGCAAAGGCAGGCGGGGCTTGTTTGTGTACAGATAGCTGATCCTGATCTGGTTCCTTGCAGAGACTGTGTGAGGGAGGTCAGCCGCCTGCCACCAGCATTGCTTTGCACAGGAGTGGGCTGCAGGCTGGCCAGTCTTAAATCCACTCTAAAACCATTGAACAGGAATTAGGCAACAATAATAATTTCTTTAATGATATTAAAGGTAGTACAGCCACAAAGGGACTAACACAGAGACAGCTTTTGTTTTGTTTCAAATCTAGGAAAACAAGAAACGGAAGGAGGAAAAGAAACCCGGCCCTTTGTGGGGATCGCTAAGCAAACCAGGACATAAATGTGGGTTGAATCATGTTGCCATATAGAGCACTATAATCGCTCATGCTCAGGTGGGAAAAAAAAGGTGAGTTTGGAATACTGTCCCTTCCACTTAAAAAATAAAACCAGCAAAAAAAAAAAAAAAAAAAAACCAAAAACTAATTTCAAATCTCTCCATCCCTACTCTGTTTTTTAGTGCAGAGATCCGTGTCCTATGTGCAACTCAGTGTTCCTCCCACTCCTTTCCAAGGATTTCAAGAAAGGCAAGAGTGGCACAAAGTTGGAAATCTTTCTCATTACTGAGATACTAAAGATAAAATTTGACATACTGTAATTCAGGTTACGAGGTAATGATTGTGCTGTCAAGTACCCACACCCTGTTGCTCCTGTTAAGGGGGTCTTTAAGCAGCAAGAATCTCTCTCTCGCTGCAGGTCTACGGCAGAAGTTGGGTGAAAATTATCAAGGATCAAACCTGCTGAAGTTATAGTGTTCACTGTTGTTACATTTTCTGATTATGCAATTAATTTTGTTCTGCATGTGAAGACCTATGCACAATTGCTTAGAACATGGGTGAACAGTTGGAGGATGCTGAGTAGCTATAAGACTTTAACCTAAAATGTATTGGTTTGTGTTACTCAAATACCACTGATTTAATCTTTTTCTTGCATGAGGGCAAGAGGGAATGACAGCTTGCGTAGCAGCTGAAGTGACAATTCATTATTTTCCACAGAGTATCTGAAACACAGTTTCCATGCTATACATTTTTGTGCAAGCTCTCTGGAATGTTACCTGCCTTTGTAACAAAGCAAGGAACAGGCATGGCACCCTTCCTCCTAACCCTCTGTAACTGGGGTGCTGCTCCCCCAGCCAGTATTTCCTTGTGTCCTTACTCTTCCGTGCTATCTTTTGCCTTGTTTAGGCCTTTGCACCCTTGTCCTTCCTTGCTCTTCTGGTTTGCACATGCTTTTGTTACTCTGATTCTTTCCCATAGGAACCATGGCATGCAGGGGGAGGTGACAAAGAAAAGACTTCAATCAGCAAGGTGAAGTTCTTGAATTTGCAGCCTCTTCAGGTTTGAACCTTTGCCCTCACTTGCTGTGAGGAAAGTCAAAGCCTCTTCTCAGGGTTAAGTACATAAGAGATGGGGCTAGGGCTGACGTCTGAAGTGTGAAACAACTTTCTCCTAACATCTCACCCAAATCTCCCCTTTAGTTTAAAACCATTCCCCCATGTCCTAACACTGTCAGCCCCCTTTAAGGTACTGGAAGGCTGCAATGAGGTCTCCCTGGAGCCTCCTCTTCTCCACACTGAACAAGCCCAGCTCCCTCAGCCTTTTTTCATAGGAGAGGTGCTCCAGCCTCTGAGCATTTTTGTGGCTTGCTTCAGCAGCTCTGATGTCTTTCTTGTGCTGGGGGCCCAATGAATCTGAGTCATGTTGGCTGCCTTCGCAGTCCAAAGGGCCAACTGTACCTGGGGGTACATCAGGCCCAGCACTGCAGAGGTTTATTTCAGCCCAGAGCAGAGGAGGCTGAGGGGAGGCCTCATGGCGGCCTACAGCTCCCTCACAGGGGGCGGAGGGGCAGGCGCTGAGCTCTGCTCTCTGGGGACAGCGACAGGGCCCGAATGTACAGCACGGAGCTGTGTCAGGGGAGGGTCAGGCTGGGGGTTAGGGAAAGGTTCTGCAGCAGAGGGTGGTGGGCATGGAACAGGCTCCCCAGGGCAGTGGGCACAGCCCTGAGCTGCTGGAGCTCAAGGAGCGTTTGGACATGACTCCCAGACCCACAGGATTTGGATTTTGGGTGGGGCCAGGCATTGGACTCATGATCCCTGTGAGTCCCTTCCAACCTGGGATATTCTGTGATTTGATGAAGTAGGATATAAATGCACAATACTTTAAAGACTGTTGTTTGCACTGTCCTTAAAGCAGTAGATATGCAAACCTTACTTAATGCTGGCCGGTGCCAGACAGAAAACACTAAAGGCTCAGGCTTTTCCTGTGATTTAGCATGTTAGTCCCTCTAGAAACTAGGAACTGTACTAATAGGCATAGCCTGTTTTCCAGCCAACACTGTTTCTGTACAAGAGGCTTGAATGACTTTGCAGAACTAGAATTGAAGTATGTTCTCGTGCAGTAATTTACCTTTTACAGAAGGACTCCAGGAAGCTCAAGAATTTGGAATTTGAGGGGAATGGTTACAAACAGGAGTGGGAAGATGTTAAATGATCATTTCCACTTCCCCAGTATGGGTACACCAACATAAAAGGTCAAGTATTCTAGGGAATTTTACCTTAATAAATACAAAGTGGAACAACTAAGGTTAAAGAGCTGTGTTAATATATTTTTTTAACCAACATGAACCTAGTTTTTCATTTTTTTTTTTTTTTTTACATGCAGTGATTTATTTTCTAGCTGTAATACAAACTACTTTTACTAGTATTTTTCAAGAAGAGAATGAAATTATGGCCTAAAATTAAATAGAAGCAGTTGAATTTCTCCAGCCAGATCCATCAGTATATTCTACTCTAAATTTTATCTCGCTCTGCTTGCAAGAGGTGTGCTGTGCATTAAGCATTCCTAGTAAAAGAGATGCTTTGTACAGCAGCCCCTCTGCTAGGAAGAATTGTGGATTACAATCTGATGCTACCAGAAGCCATGAAACCTGTTTTGGTTGAGCTTGGAAGTGTGCTGTAGGTTATTGTCTCCTTTCTACATCCTTCTAATGTTCTCTGCTTCCAAGGCTTGCACAGGGAAGAGGAGAGATCTCCCTTTAACTTGATTAGGTGAAATGCCTTGACAAAAACAGGCATTTTACTGATCTTTGATGACAGTCTCTAAAAAGGTTAAAATTTCCCAATTCTGAAGCCATCTGTTTTCTATTACAGCAATTATCATCTATTTTGTTTTAGTCCACTTGAAAATGACTCATTCACTCGGCTTCCATGCACGCAAGTTTTGGAAGTCAGATACAGGTGCTTCCGTAATATGGAAGATGAATTCCAGCCATGGCATATTCAACAGTTCTGCTTTCACTAACGTGTTTGAAGACAATCCACAGTGACAAAAGCCCGATGAAAAAGAAGAAAGCGCTTTGGTTTCTCACATGGGGAGAGTTTAAAGAATAGTGATAGTTCGTGAAAATTCAGGTGCTTTTCTTCACCTGTAGCTGCCCTTGCCCCAAGTAGCACGGAGTGCTGTGCCACTGCTCCGTATAAGGAGCACATTTGCTCTTAGGAAGCGTTCAGACTGAGCAGAGGAAGTGAGTGTATGTGAAGCAGTGGAGAGGGAGGAGGCGCTGGGAGCTGCTGGCAGGGCTGAGGATGTGGAGGTACAGTTCTGTCCCAGTGCTGCAGGCTGAGGACACCCTCACACCACTGGCATCCTTCGGTGGCCGCTCTGCGTGAAGCCAGTGGTTCTAGGAAACCGCCAGTGACGGCCCCACAAGATTTCTGTTCTATGAATTGGAACAACTCCCAGGTTGCCATTACCAATCACCTCTCAATTCACTGTCTTTCAGCACTGTTGGGAAAAGAGCAATTGCCTGTGTTATTCCAACAAATCAGCACCAAATTAGGTTAGTGCTGATGGACTCTGAAGTTCTATCCATCTAGTCTGCCTTATCTGCACAGACAAGCCTATATGTGGTCAAGTCTCCAGGCCTGCTAGGCCCTACAAGGATTCTCTCTCCCCACTACATTTCCCTCCTATCGTTAAAGCAAAAGGAATTAAATAGAAAGGTCTTTGAATTAAATCTTCTATTAAAGCCAGCAGCAAGGGGCCTTCCCATGCTCTTTTCTACACTTCCATTTAAATTAATACAAGCATTTCTTCCTGAAGCTTTGCTTTTGTTACTTTAGTTTTACCCAACTCATCCAGTTACAGTAATAGAAAAACTCATTTTTGATACTAGCACTCAAGAGCAACTCTCTCTCGAGCAGACAGGCTGCCAAGCACGAAAAGAGGATAATTTCGTTGAGCTTTTTATTTTCTACAGAGTTTGGAACTGCATTCCTGAAGAGAACAGATGAATGTGACACCTATTTATTCTATGAAAACTACAAAGCTAGAATACTCTGGCTAGCTGAAGTGCAACATTTGTTAAGTTAACCTCTGTCTACTGGAGGTGAAGGCCACACGGAAGGAGGCATAAGGATAACTGTTATCTGTTAGGTGACTTCTCAGCACGTACTGTCAAAGAGATTAACCATCATCTGTGTGCTGTAAAATGACCACGCAAGTGTCTCTGATCTTTAGCAACACTCATTTCATAGCTAAAAGTATCTCCTTCTCAACTTGGCTATGTCAAACTGTGTTTTTCCTCTCCTACCCGACACAAATTCTGCAAACCAACCTTGTTAAACAAAACAACGCTGTTACCAATGTGCAAATTCACAGCTCAGAAAGCATTCTGGATAGAGCACTGATTTCAAGCTTTTACAGAGAGGTTTGAAAAATACTGAGTGGAAATAGTAAAACTTTAGCAGCATAAAATATTTTCTATGTACAAACCACTCAAAGATTTCCCAGAATGTATGCAGGCTAAGTGTGCAATGACTACAGCAGCCTTGGCATGCTTTCAAGCAGAGGTTGATTTGCTAATGCAACATACATACACTGAAACGAAGGCAAACCAACCATGCAGTCAGATTTATTCTCTCTGAAACTTAAACTCATGTTTCCACAATGCCAAAATGCAAAAACAAAGAAATCTAAGAAGAAAGGTTTTCATGCCTCATTTCCACTTATCAAAAGGATTCTAATTGTAATAGTAAATAATATTTTTCAGGTGAATGGATGGAACCTTATTTGCTAATGTGAGAGAGAGAAGTGCCTTGGAAATAAGATGGCATACACAACTTGATCACAGGAAGCTGGGGAGACAACCAGTATGAATGTTTTAGAACATTCATATGTTTTTACATACGAGTTGTATTTAACACAGCTGCAGTAAACAAGACATAAGCCAGACTGGAGGTGAACTGAACGGAGGCAAAATGACAGGGTGAGAAGTCAGAACCAGTAAGTTTGCATAAAAAGGAAGAAAATAGGAATTAAATATGAAATATTATGAAATATTATATGAAATATATAAGATATATAACTAAGTTTATTTAAAGTAGACTGACTTAGAAATGTATTTAGAACTCTGATTTTCAAATCTTTTTTCAGAAGAACCACTATGCTTTGTGGTGATACAGATTATTCAGCACAGTCCACTGAAGTCACAGAGTTCTTGAAGCAAGCAAAATATTAAGGTAAGCTGTCACCAAAATGGTATGAAGTAGTACACAATTGATAAAATGTTCAAGCATATTTTATTAGTGGTAGTATTAAATCTTTCTAAAGAAAAAATAGTCCTGTGAGCTCTAATCTTTCACAGTATACTGCCTTTGAATATCTTGGAAACAAAAACTAGCTGATAATCCAACAGTTAATAACAGATAATCATACTCAATTCTTAGCATCCAGGCACTGCTGTGAAACAAGCTTGCCTCTGCTCCATGAAAGAAAACTAAATTTCTATGCATTACTAGAAGCTAGTAGCATGCAAATCAACTAAAAAACTAAACCCAAACACACAATAAAAAAAACTGCTGTGCAATGAGTACTGTTGTGTTTTCCCTAGAAACGTGGTATAACAGAAAAAAGTTTTCGTTATTTTTATCGTACTTAGTCATAACTAAATATGCATTTGAAGTGAAAAAAGGCAAAGGGTTGGAGGTTCAGAACTAAGGATGCTGGTTCAGGCTGCTGTTCTCAGAAGAAACAGAGCACCACCACCTCAGTACCATGATGAATGCCGCTATGCAAATCTTGTCATTTCAACTGGATTAATTTCAAATCTTTAATTCCTAACATTTTTTTTTTTTGGTATTACAAATGCAGTTATGTTATGGAAGGAGATCATCTCAGAAAGACGATGAGACGGTCCCCGTGTGGCTTATAAGCCACCAGACTCCTGAATTAGGGAAGGTCAAATGACAATTTGCAAATCAGTCATTTCCTTTTCGGAGATTTCTACTATTTAAATATAATTTAAAAACAGCTGTGAATAGTGAACTGATAGATATGAACTCAGGAACAAATCTACAAAATACAATTTTTTTGAAACACATCTCTAGTACTTTAAACTAAAAACACAAGTAACCAACACCACCACTGTTCTAAGAATGGGTGCCTTAAGTATAGCTCTTAAATCTTTATTTGCTTTGTAAATACATTTTCCAAATCTGAAAAACAAATGATTGTTACTGCATATTTTGAAATTTATGATGAATGCCCCAATAAGAACACTGAAACCTAACGTTAAGTACATTTTTTCCCAAAATTTGGAAAACAAGCACCATCTAAGCAAGCGGGAAACTATTTTTCTTGGATTAAGAAAAATATCATATGGTATTACAGCTTCTAGAATTTTCTGCTAGGCTTCCATTTCATATAGAGGAAAACAATTCACTATTTGTAGCAAATAATCAAGATTTTAATGGTTAGAAATACACAACTATGAGGGCAAGCCTGTATCAGTTAAATGCCAATCATAATCTCTCGATTATAAGAGGATAAGAGGCATCTGTGACAACATCCATCTAAGCATCTTACTCTTTATGTATGCGTGTATTTAAACAAGAAACGTCGAAGTCTCAGTCTAATTCCTAGCAGGACAACTACTTGGAAATACTCTATCCTGAGCTGCAAAAAGAAAACAAAAAATAAGAGCACTTACATAAAAATTGCTTGGAAAAACATCAAGAATGTAGTCGTATTACTCACTGCTGGCTTCGCAACATGCAACTGATAGGAAACATTGAAAACCAAGTGGAAATGCATAGGCTTATGCTCTTGAAAGGATTTGAAGTGTTAAATAAAGACAATTCCTACTGGTAGGCAAGCCCAACATTGGTCATCACAGAAGAAAGGGCTCGAGCCAAGCCTCCTGCCCTGCTCACAGATACACCATGACACAAGGCAGAAGCGCAGACTCCTTACCCATATGCCTGAAAGACTGGAAGGAGCACGTGGCATGAAGTAAGAGGATGGAGTGGGTGAGTGGGTACAGCCACTGGAAGAAGTGCTTGTGAAATGACTGCCTACATTTCATTTGTGGTGAGGAACAGATAAAGCTGAACGCAGACAGAAGTCAGGTGAGTTCGCCTGCTGAAAGACGATAGTGAAGACTGCCAGGTTGACAAAAAGAACAAAATACAGAAACCTTGATCCCATAAAGCATGAATTTCTCACTAGATACAGATTTACACCCTCTTAATAGAGCAACAGATACCATTATTTGTACTCCAAAGAACACTGAACTAGAACACGACAGATGTCTAGAACATGTGACAAACCATCAGGAAAAGCTCCCTTTCCTCCAGTTAAGAAAAAATGGAAAGAGAAACATAAATTGCTAGATAGACCTGTTCCACAAGAGCAGAAACAGTAACTCTTCCAGAATTCTGAAGCCTCCAGAGCTGTTGGCTCAAAACCATGGAGCTAGGAAGACAAAGTCTGCTTATCTGCCTGCTTTGGAAAGGACGTTTATCTTTGTACTGTGGGGAAAAAATTAAAAGTTACATGGTTTTCAATAAAAAAAAGTGGATTAGAAAGTACTCGTGACTATTCAGAAAAGATTTTCCATACCTGGATTTGAAGAAATCTATGATGAAGGCTGACTGGTATCTTGCTTACATACATGAAGAAACTATCAAGTGTAAGAGGTAGCTTGGAACAGCAGAAATACACGACAAATATGCAGTTAAAAAATGTAATGAAATTGGACTGCACTAATTCTGCAGTGCTTGTGAGAGTGTTTTGGCATTCACAAACCTGCAGCTTGGAAATAAGAGCTCATGCCTTATGATAAGAAAATGCTGTCTGTCTAGAATCTTATGTTAAATTAATATCCAATTACAAAATGAAATCAAGTGAGAAGGAACATAAAAAGATGAAATATAATTTCTAACAGCTTATCTAAATTTGAAACAAAATTTCAAATAAGTTGATAAGATTTAGCACAACTCTGTAAAGCACTGCAAACAGTGCTTAGAGTATTTCTATTGAAACATTTTAAAATGAAATAATTTCTATTACTCTCAATTTTTGGTTAAACAATGCTATGCACAGCTCTGTAGGCATACGAAAATGAAAGGACAGTTCTTATTAAAGGATAAACATTTAATAAACGCAGCACTATATTTGGCTTGAAAATCTGAAGAAAGTGTGTGATCATCAAAGAAGAGTCTGTTTGTTGGGTGAAAGAGGAAAGAAAATCTACCCAAGAATACATGCAAAGAATAGCCCAGCCTTCCTTCTCAGCACTGGAAGCCTTCCCCTTTGCCTTTTAGAACCAGAACATTCACTTTCTGAATGTAATTAAAGACCCTAAAGAATCTGGTGAAACAATAAAGAACTACACTAGCTTTAGCATATAAACAATATGGGAATGTCAACAGAGGCAAGAGTACATAGCTCTGTGAATTAGAGCATCTGTCTTGAACAGAGAAAAATATCAAAATGTGGAATCGTCTCAGTGCATTGAACTTCCTTGATGGTCAGAGTACATAAAGAGAACCACAGAATGGCTGGGGTTGGAAGGGACCTTAGAGCCCATCCAGTTCCAACCCCTGCCGTGGGCTGGCTGCCACCCACTGGATCAGGCTGCCCAGGAACCCATCCAGCCTGGCCTTGAGCACCTCCAGGGATGGGGCACCCACAGCTTCTCTGGGCAGCCTGTGCCACTGCCTCACCACCCTCTGAGGAAACAATTTCCTCTATATACCTAATCTAAACCTACCTTTTTTAGGTTAAAACCATTACCTTTTATTCTGTCACTACACTCCCTTCTTGTAAATACTTTGTTTACAAGTTACACCACCACAGGCTCTGTTGATTGACCTCTCTCCTTTGCCAGTGCTCTGTCACCTGCACAGCACAGCAGTGCTGCCTGGCGTTCAGATGGAACCTCCTGTGTGCCCCTTGGTGCCTACTACCTCTTCTCTTGGCACTGGGCACCACTGAGTACTTGTCATATTTTCAAAATTGTTAGCCAGGCCTGGGAAAACTACTAATTTCTCTTCTTGAGAATGGATTAAACAAAAAGAAAAAAGCCACATTTAGATGGTATTATCAATTCCCTAAAGAAAGGTAAACATCTAAAAATTTATTCTGAACTGAGAACAAGTAAGAAAGCATTAGTTTCTAAGTTTTGGTGGAAATCTAATTAAAAAGACATGACGAAGTAATACTGAATAAAAGGATGGAAAAAAAAAACCACAAAACTTTGTAGAGGTGAGTACATAAAGGCTTAGTGAACATAACACTAAACTACTGAAATTTCCTTTCAGGTGAAGGAAATGAAAGACTTGAGTCCTCTGAAAGAAGTCTTGCATTCCAACAAGCTCAGAACCTTCGAAAGAGCATGACAGACAGCACATCCCAAGGTGGTGTTTAAATGATCACAATTTAAAACAAAACACCACTCAAAATTTATACATCTCTCAACTTTTAACTGGTCTTGTAGACTAGGTCGTGATAGGAGAGAAAGACAAGAGAAGGACTATAGAACTGCATGTGGCATGTGGAATTCCTCAGTGTAAAACAAGGTGGAGCTTCAGACAGGTAGTATCGCTGCTGCTGCTGAGTTCAGGGGAATGAGGCAGAGAGCTCTATGTTCGATAAACAAGTCAGGATTTAGTCCGCATGTACATTCAACTATATATCAGGTCTACATTTGTGATTTTATACATCTGCATTAGAAGTGGTCCACTTACTGAGAGCAGTCATTCTTTTCACTATTTTTTCTATGCTTTCAATTAATTTCTTATTCTGTTTCATGGCTGTGTGAAAGAAGTAATTTCTTTTCTAGCAATTAGTTATGAAAATTTCCACCTGCATCACAGGTGAAACATCCTGACGCTAAGTACTTCTTATGAAAAGCCTTCAAGAAAAGAGCTAAGATGTGGCTGTTAAAAAGGATTTCTTCAAATCAGCAGATTTAATGACTGTTTCAGTGTGTCACTTGCACTTTACCTCATCTAATAGTTCAGATTTGTTCCACATTAGGAGTGCAGAACACGCTCCTTCATGGAAAAGAAAGCTGGGAAGACTTCCTAAAAACCTTGTTTTCGTCACTAGATCATTGGTGTGAGACTAATGTCTTCTATAGGAGTAGGAAAGTTATTCACATCGTGTAGCCTCATCTCTACTGGACTGCACCACTGTAAGTCAAGTAAACAGCAGTACAGGAATATTAATGCCATACTACATTACACACACATATATGCATTTATATACATACCCGTATATAAAGGGTTCACACAATACTGCCTCCCAGTTAGAAAAAATATTCTGGCAAGGGAAATCTAGTTTGAGGAGAAGTTTTGTTTGTTGTCGTGATAATACAGATGTTATCTTACACACACAATCAAGAGACCAAACAGACTCATAAAGATACCCAGTTTTCAGTTAGATTCCTGACTCTTGTATCCACCTTCAAAATTATTACAAAGATTAACAAATTCTTATTTTAAGTGCTGAGCTAACTTGATCTCATTAAGCTATATTAAACAGTATCCAAATATAATGAAAAATTTAAACGGAAAGTTTATATTCTTTGCCAACAAAATACATCAGAATTTTTCTCTGAAATTTGTATCTGAGACTATTTGCAGAAAAGCCAAATTATTACAGAATAGATTTTCCAAAGCTCTTCTATGTGAGCTTCCACTCTGATACAAACGGTAAGTAGACAGGTATGTCATGTCATCATGGCACGCAATACTGCCTGCTGCCGTAGCAGGCCCATAGTCTCCTTCACGTCTCTGATAAATACATATATATTTTAAAATATTCTCAATATACGTAAGTCTTTTATTGTGTTCCATTTTATTGCAGGATAATAGCTTCTCTTATTTTAGATTGGCTCTCTTGAAGCTTTTTGGATCGAGTTTGGCCAACTCCAAAACACGTGAGTGTGGTGTGAACTACCCTAATGGAAAGAAACATAAATGCTTTCCTAAACATTTTTTTACACACTTTTCTTTGCCAACACAGGCAGCAATAATGTTTCGATGTTCTTACAAAAGGTAATTTAAATGATCACAACATGTATCTACAGTTAAAGGGAAGTGCCTTCAATACATCAAATGCATTGTTGAAGCAACAGTTGAGAAACTGAGGTGTTGTTTATTACTCAATAAACCTTACTTTGAATAAAACCACTATTGTGAAAAAATCATTCATTCTCTTTTGTTGCTATACTGACTGCATGGTTAGTTCTAGTGGCTTGGAACTACCTTGAACCAAATGAACTCCATTGACATTATTCCATTTGTATATTCTAACAAAAACCAGGCATACACAAAAATTTGGTAACATTCTGCCTGCTTGTTACAGTGCTTCACAATAAACCAGCATCACAATACCTCCCTCTTTGAAGAATATTTGATAAGACATCCAGATCAGTAAAACTTGAAGAAAAACTTTAAATATTGACCGGGTCACCATAAGAACATTTCAAGCATGGCAACAGAACAATGATATAAATTATGATACCACGTCAACAAAAATGCAATCCAAAGAACATACGAACAAATAACGATGTTTTCATGTGCATTAAAATGCCAGATGCAGGAACTATGCTCGAAAACGCATGCATGCACAGCTAGAAATCATGTTCCTTCTTTTTAGTCAGTAACTATATGCTAGTCTCATATAGTCATGTTTTTATGATTTCTTTGGTTAGTGAAGACAGTACACAATGTGGAATCAACATGGCAAAACAAGACAATCTTTTCTATAGTGTAGTAGTACCCTGAAAAAAGACCTGGGGTTACAAGCATGGACAAAGATCCAGGATCATAATTCTTTGTCTTTTAACATTTCCTTTATCAATGAACGTCGTTATATCCTTTCAAAAGACAACAGTTGATATGAGAAACTATGAGTAAGAGGGAACATAAAAAAAAATTGTAAATGAAATAATGTAAAATAGTTATCAGATTTCCTAACAATCCAAAACTAAGGGAGGAAAGTTATCAGGTAAATAAAATCGAGTCCCAATTAAAACTAACATGAGACCATATCACAGTAATAGGTCTTACATTGCTACAGCAATAAAAATTTAAAGATAAATATAAATTGAATGCAAAATTTTCTTGACCACAGTCAAAATTACAAAATAAAAATGAGAGAGCTCTTTCTTCATTTATAAAAATAAACAGATAGATGCCACCCTTTCCTTTTCTGGTTTTCTAACTTTTTTTTATAGCAATCTTTTGTCAAGGTTTGAACTTAAAAACAAGTATTTTACATTGTTTGGCCCCAAATCAGTGAATTAAAATACAAAATAATAGCATAAATAATAGCAGAAGTGGAAAAAACTCTGTACCTCAGAAAAGCACTGAATGATTAACACTGAACGAGCTTAATATGAAGAACTGTATATTACATAAAGCGCAAAAGAAATGAAGTATACAAGAGCCATACTATCGTTTATATTACAACTTAAATTAATACTTCCGTTTATTATCAGGGAGAGTAGAATGTAGAATACAATGTAGAATACAAAGGGGGATGTAATGCTTTGCTCTGATGTTTCAATTTTTCTTCTTTATTCTTTGGGCAGTAAAATCAGATTAGCTAATACAGTGTTGTTTCTAAAAATGAGTATTTCTGCATTCCTTCTGCAGAACTCTTTTTCTGTTTTGGTGAATACTTAATACCTTAGTAATTTTATTGAAATTAGTTAAGACTTCTGTTTAAAGAGATCTCTTCACCCTATGGAATAAATAATTTCACAAGTGTACCCTCTTTTTAAGTATACAATGGCCTTTCTGAGATCACAGTTCAGAAGTATCTAGCTTTAAAAACTGACTGAATTCACACTAGCCTAAAAACATTCCAAACAAATGCATTCAGCACGGTAACTGTATATTGTACTTGACTAGAATAATTTTGTATTTGAAATGGTTCTGTAAGGATTCAATGCACAAACCCTTTAGAGTCAGCATATTTCATCTGGCATTGAATGGATACTAAAACGGATCTCTGAATGGATACTTCTCAGAAGTACATAGCACTATTTTCTACTCCTTAA
>VXAV01006113.1:323688-338672 GCA_013399715.1 Alectura lathami | reverse complement strand
AAAAAAAAAGTTGCAAAGATTATGTTTTGCATTCACTGCACTCATTTTAGGTTCTGCAGTTCCAACCAAAGAAGAGATCAGGTCAGGTCATTTCTCACAAGAGCATGATTCATTCCTCCTAGGAGCCTTAAGGTCAAAAACCATAAAAAGTAAAGACTGTTTCAGGTTTCTGTTGAGACTTTTGTCCCATTCAGGCATGGGTTCTGCCTCCTCACAACTCAGATCAGTTGTACTAAATTAAACAAAGACATTCCTTAGGAATGCAAATGAAGTGTGACTAAATTCTTGTCTCCAGTACCTCTCAAGCATGGTTAAAAATTAGACTTCCCTTAGTTATTCCAGAGCTGAAGAAATCTTTTCCCAACATGGGGTGTTTGGTCTCATATTGGTTTTAACAGATTCCTTAATAATGCCTCTCTTTTGTACTTGCCAGCATGCAGTTTTGGTTAGTGGAATTTGTTGTTTGCCCTAAGGACAAAAGTATTTTCCTTTCTGGAATAGAAGTCCCATTGACGTGACCAAGAGCCTATCTCACTGAAAGAACGTGTATGAGCTCTCTTTCACCGAGAAGAAAATGGCAAAAACCTTGAGTCAAGAATTCAGACAATCTATGTTCAATGTTAGAATTATGCCAATGCCCCTCAGGGCTGAACCTAAATAAATATCTGGATCCTTGACACTGCTACTGACATTATATTAAACTGAATAATTCTTTTCCTCCTTAGCCCAAGGAAGTCTCAGCACAATATAGATGAAATATAACACTGATCTGGGACCAGGAACATCACCAGAAATTCCAGAGATTAGTGTATGAAGATCAGACACTCAGATGGCTGGGGGAAGACATTTTATCAGCCACTAGAAAACATATGCAACTTTGATCCCACTGTTTCATGTTGGGCTTCTGTTTCTCTTGGCAAGTGTTTGTAGTATCAAATGCCACGATACCGATGAATTTTCAAAGACCATATGATATCACTAACACAGAGCAAACTGCACAAAACGTCTAGCAAAGCTGAGACTCAGTGTGCTTGGTTTCTTGGTTCAATCAAATGTGGACTGAGAAGAAATACGTTACTGCACTTTGAAAACCTGTCCTGGAATTCCTCCCATCCCTCCCTCACTTTATAAAGGTTAGTGCTGAAATGTAGTAAACAGGCATTAATAGAGATCATATTCATCTTTAGAAATGAACAACTGCTGGCTTTGCAAAGCCATGTTGACATTTTGCCATCCTGCTCCACTGCCAGTTGAATTTGGTAATTTAATGAAGTAGAGTGCAAACCTCAGTGGATTATTCAGCATCAAGGTTTGCATTACAGTGTGTGAAAAAAAGGATTAAAGAAGTACTTTTTAGTTATAAAAAACCCTGAGAACTGGATTAAAGTGCAATAGAGCTGGCAAGAAGGATACAGTATCTATAGAATTTAATGGTAACCTGGCTCTATCAGGCCCTACGGCTTCAATTTCAATACCGCATTTTCTCCTTAATCCCTTGTTTGCCAGCAGTAATACTGTTGGATTAGATTGGCCACCAGGCTGTGGCTATTTACATAAAAATTAAGGAAATGTCTTTAAGGAAAAGAATTGTATGGCTGCTGGATATTAGAAAGGTTTCTTAACTTTGAACTCCGCTGCTTCTGTGAATCTCTGCTACGTTTAAGAGATCAGGAGGAGAACTCCCTTTCACTTACAGCAGCCAGCAAAAAACTTCTAGCCATTATCTGCCACAGCAAGAGATTCACATTGAAAGCTGAGGGGTGTCAATTTAGCAAGTCCATCTGTACTAGGCTTAACATTTTGTTGGTTAGAAAACAGAGAGCAGATCCTCAGCTGGTTTAAACTGCCAGCACTACCCTGAGTTTAGAAAACTGACTCCGGATTATATTCGCTTTGGAGCAAAAATAACTGGTGGATAGAAATAGGTTCTTGTAGGAAAAAGGTTATCCATATCCACTAGTTATTTTTCTCTGGTTCACTTTAACATTTCTTATATATCAATGCACTCTTAAATCAATTTCATCTGTTCTTCCCCAGTTTTCTGGAGTGGGAGAGTAAAAATCTTCACCTGGCATCATGGGGCTGAATGATGAAATACAGAAGCAGCCCTGGTTATCAGCAGCTGAGATTTGGGAAACAGAGTAGTTAGCTAGTACTGAAGCTGTAAGAAAGCTAGCCCCCTGTCACAGGTGGGTAGCCCCAGCATATCCACAGCTACTAGTAGATGGAAAGAAGGGAAGTACATAACAGACTGGAGGGCATGGGGAAGGGAGGACAGGAAAGATGGAGGGGCAAAGCCAGCCAGCCATGAAATCAGAAGAGACACAGAGGAAGAAGCATCAACTAATGGTCACTAACAAGTGATTACATCTCTCCTTTAAGGCGTTGCTTTTTTGCACGGCTATCCTATCATCTTAGCAACAAGACCGAGGGGTACTCAGTGTGGTCAGCCCACCTTCACCCACCAGTCAAGCTTATCAGGCTGCTGTATGAGGGTCAGGAGGTGTTTTTCCACCTGTTTGTCCACAGGAGTAAAAGATGAGGAGTTGTGAGTAGGTGAGTATCCAGAGCATACCCTCACATAGGAGGTAGCATTCTCAGGGTTCAGACAGCACTCCAAGGAGCAGATGAAGTACATTCTATAAATTTAAATGGTTTTCATAGGAGATAGTAAGAGCAACCCATGTAGAAACATAAATCAACATTTTCCACACCCCAGGACAGCATTCAAGAGGACAGACTTCCTCCTTGGTCTCTACCTCACCCACAGTCACCATTGAGGGTGATCATCTTTAACATTAACCAAATAATTTGCCAAGTCAAACAAAATACTTTTGTTAAAAAAGAAATTAAATTTATGTTAAGTTTCTGCCACAAGTACGGGCGCTACATAAAACACTCTTTTTTGTTCTCCTAAGTCTTTCAGCTAAACAGCATTTTTAAAATATAATATGTCACTCCAGTCTTGCATCTTCCCTTTCATCACATTTCACTGGTCAGAAGATCTAATGCATTTGCAAAAGAAGAACTCCGTCAAAGACATCAATAACTCAGAATTTGTTTCTTATGAAATCCAGGCTTGTATATTGGTTATATTGAATAGTTGTGACTGGCTTATTCGGAGCAAGCCAGACCATTTCATGCTTTACTCCAAATTATCTGATTCCAGCAACTTAAAATGGTTTTCTAAATAAAGCTTATTCCCATTTTTTCATTATTCAAAAGAGAATAATACCTTTACTGAACATATCTGTCATTGCTCTTTCTAATCCACTTCACTTTACTTGGAACTCCTCTCTTTGGTCCATTCTCTACTATGAATAAGGTGGAGAAGAGTCTTCTTTTTTTTCCTTCCTTCCTCTCCCCTTCTTTGCCCCCTCCCTTAAACATTGGACCTCTAATGAGTTATCTGTTCCCTTGTGCCAGATACTGCAACTTCTTGCCTTCAAGAGCTGTTTTAAGTATCCTTTGTATGTTCCTTAAGAGCAAGATGCTTTTTCTTCTGAAAGGACAAGGCTTGCTTTCTCACTCAAGCCTGGCTAGCTATTATTGCTAGTGGGTGGTAAAGCCAAGATTGTTTCTTATTTCTCTGTAATTCACCTTGCTCCTACAACACTTATACTTTGACACATGGCAAAAATCAGGAAATAAAGTGTTATTTGTGAAAAGAAATACCTATAGACTACACTGCACAATCTATAACATTCTGTTACATATCCTCAACATAACCTGTTATAACCACCTTCACCTGTACTGTGAAGCAAACAGATAATTCCTAGCTCTAAAACCATGATCTAAAAGGAGAATGGAGAAAGGAAAAATAGCTTGTGAATATAATGACTTGGATAAATTGAGAAGGAATTTAATTTTATTCTCTTTCATTTCTGTGCATCACCTCATCCTTCTCCTAATTGTGCTGATTGTGCTGTAGTTTAAGAAAGTTAATAAAGCAGATACTTTATGTTAATTTCATACTGCCTTTACCCTCATCAGCCTTTAACCTGCGTAGACTTAACCAGGACACGTCTTAATTACAGTCTCTCTGAGGAAATCACAGTTATTTTTCAGTTGTACAGATTAAGATTTTCCATAATCAGAAGAAATTCCTTGGGCACATTTCCTCAATATTAGCCTTTACTAACCTCAGAAAAACTCTGTGCTTCTTCCTTAAGCGTTCCCCATTCTTCCTATCCTGACATCAGGGTGCTTCACAGATCCTCTCCACCTCATTTATCATGGCTGGCTCAATTCCCTAGGGCTGGATGCAAAAGAGCCTGTGGCTGTGCAAGCTCACAAACAGCTTAAGGAAGCAGTCCTGCACTATGTACCCTTTCTTAATTTGTGCATAGTTATTATTTTAATCGATATCTTGGTAATTAAAATCCTGCATGATCAATTTTCTGGCCTTCCTACGGGTCTCTCTAATTTAAAAAAGCATTTCCCATTCCCCTAACTCTATTCTGATGTTGGCCGTTCCAAGAATCAACAAGCTCCCTTCACCGCTTTCGAGTTCTACAGAGGCTGTCCTTGGCCATGTCTGCTAATACATTTTCTAAGATTTCTCATTACAAATTTAATAATATCATCCACCAATATTGTAAAGTCTCTGCTTAATTCTGCTTACTCTTCAGTAAATGCTGTATAAAGTCTCCACTCATTTTGTTTGTTCAATTTTGCCTCTCCTGTTCCAGTAATGATATAACCATTAGCTCTGAAGTGTTTCAACCTACTCTCAATAGTTTTGAGCTTAAGCCATACTTCCCCAAAATCTGTGGTGCCACACCAATGCAATTCAGGTGAATTTCGTTTACTCTCAAGAGCTATTCACACCTCAATACAGTGACACAACCACACTGACAAATACAGGGCTATTCATATAATATTTGATTTCGAATTTTCTGCATCTAACCACCAGAAAGAGTGTAATGTCTCTGAGAGTTAATGAAGGCATTTCATATATAGCTCTTTACAAGCTTTTGAACTGGAGAACATGGAGATCTTGGGTAGGGCAAATAGAACAAGCAGTGTTGGTGGAAGGAACTATGTGGGGTTCTTTTACCTTTATTTGAGTAAGCATTTCTATCCTCTGAATCTCATAGAGGCGCTACCCTTTCTCTGCTATTCCCCCTATACTTCCTCTCTAAAGAGAGTAGTATGAGCTCTGAGGTCCTGGGCAGACCTCACACAACATAGATTTTTTAAAAAATAATAGCAGCTCCAGTACATAAAGGGGGCCTACAGGAGAGCTGGGGAGGGAATAGAAGGGTATGTAGTGACAAGATGAGGGGTAATGGGGCTATGAACTGGAAGAGAGGAGATTTAGGCTAGATATTAGGAAGAAATTATTTCCTGTGAGGGTGGTGAGACACTGGCACAGGTTGCCCAGAGAGGCTGTGGCTGCCCCATTCCTGGAAGTGCTCAAGGCCAGGCTGGATGGGGCTCTGAGAAACCTGGTCTAGTGGAAGGTGTCCCTGCCCATGGCAGGAGGTCGGAACTAGATGATCTTTAAGGTCCCTTCCAACCCAAACCATTCTATGAACTCTTTAATAATTGAACATTTGAACCTAGCAGTCTCATAAATATCACAAATTATCCTGTTACAGTAATTATAAAGTAGAATGACTCCAAATGTGCTTAGGCTTCTATTTTCCTACGCTAGCTGTTTTTTTTTAAATTTTTTTATTTTAATTATTTGATTGGCTTTTGTTTTTTTTTCCCAGCTGGGGACTGTTCAGGGCAAAGGAGTGTTCCATGGTATGCATTTGTGCAGTGCCCAGTACAATGGGTTTCTCCAGGTGCAGAAGAAATAAAATATTAATAAGTTGTTATTCCAGGCCTCTGCTTTTGAATTTATCAGAACAACTGGCAACCAATCTTATACAATTCCGACAGATAAAAATATTTCTTTTTTTCTTCCTTCATTTTCTAAGCAAAAATCTGAACTCTCTTTCAAATCTGTAATCTTTTTTTTTTTTTCCCAATTAAATTATTGATGCCAATATGTAATGCTGAAGAAGTACTCCTCTTAGTTCTTCTGGCTGTCATGCCAACAGTTGCAGTCAGAGGGAAAGTTACATTTTCAGAATGCCCTTGTTCAGAACTTTACATTCTGAAGAAGAGCTTCTGATCCTAATCTGGCAAAACTCCCCCTGAATTCAATGATCCAGGACTGAGTCTTAATCACTCTCCCAGAACACTAGGCCATACTCCCTTCCCACCCTCCCATGCTCTTGCACATGGAAAGTTAGTCTCTGCTGGTGAAAATCAAGTAGCACAGATGTATGGATTGCTGTAGATCAACTCACAGCTGCTGAAGACTGAGATTGAAGGCAGTCTCATCCCACTTTAACAATAATAATAAAAAAAAACTCAGCCACAAAACAGTAAAAATCATTCACTCCCTAATTAAGTAAACACATTCCTAACCAGGTTTTCCCATGAAGATGATTCAATGCACCACTGCACACTACAGGAGAAAAACTAGTAGCTGGAGTACCTGCTGCTGAGACTTTTCAAAGGTCCCTCAGAAATTTAGGTGCTCATATGGACTTGCAAGAGGATTTCTGCCATTGAATTCAAGAGGACAACAATGTTCAGCATTATTTGCACTTTAGCTAAGTCTGCGTTAAGGAATATGAAATCAAGACAGGGCCTATATTTGTTTCCCTGAAGAAACAGTGAAGGAAAATTAATACAAATTTGTGATCAAAACTACAAACCACTGTATTTCTCATAGCACTTGATGTTAACGGTTCCTGGTGAAACGGACCAGATAAGAAGCCTCCCCGCCATCAACACAGATGTAAGACACCATGCAGGCAGCTACATTTGCTGAGTACTATACATATAAACAGTACATCACATTTCCTGCCCAATACACTCCTCACAAGCCCTTCACTCATTAACCTGCATCTCTCTGCTCTGTTTCCCATCCTTTTATTCAGGAGGTACAACAGAGCTTCTCTCCCTTATGAAGGTTTCCTGCTGGCATGCATTTCCCTTCCTATCTCTTACTCATACTAGTTCTTCTAAACACTTGCAGCCCACCTGTCAGAGCTTAGGCAGCAGCTCAATAACTTTTCACTTGAGTGTGAACACATTCCCAAATGAATATCAACTCATCCCCATGTTCCACCACACCTTCCCACCCAGTACAGATTCCAGCTCTCACAACAGCCATGCAAGAGCTCTCAGCTACCCTGAACAATGCTTCTTTTCCCTCCTCAGCCCCCAGAATGCAGCTGTTACACCGTTAGCCAGTGTTACCTACCAGTATCTGTTAATAAATACCATCATCTAATGAACCTGTTGGGCCGTTCATTATCAGATCTGCTGGGAGCAAAGCATCTAGTCAATGAAGCATCAATAGGCTAGTTCAGCACTCACTTGTAAAAGTTATTCCATTATCAGACAGTAAACTGGTGTGCAGAGACAACAGCAAAAACAGCAAGATCCAAGACTCAGAAAAAGGGTTAGACAGCATCCTAAGGAACATTATGTTTAAATGAGCCATTTGCTGTATACAGCCTTAATTAAATTTCCCATGTCTTTGGTGCCTGCCCTCTTCCATATCTCCACAGTTCCCAGAATAAGAGCCCACATCACGGTTTTTGGAGCACCTACAGAACCAGCCTGCAGTCATCACATAGAGTTCCTGCTCCCACACATCTGGCAGGACACATGGCAGTACCGAGAAGGAAGAATTTGGCCCAGCAACTACATGCAGCCATAGAAGGGCTCGCGCAGCGATTTACCCTCAGCTTTTTGTGAAATGCATGTGCTAAAGCTGCACTCTCATTCCCAACCTCAACTGCAAGGTTAAAAGCAGACAAAGAGAGGTAGCTGATCATTTGTAGACCCACTCAGAAGTGATGCCTCTTATCCATAGGTCACTGTGAGGTTAGGGCAGCAGCTGAAGACAAGTTACATGTTTTCAATGTGAAGCATAAAAGAGGAACGGATATAATCCAGTTGTGGCTTGGGACACTCACACTGACACAAAGGGATAGAAACAAGGGTGGAAAAATGTCTCTGAACATCATGCAGTGCAGACCCAAACAAAACTTCCAGTGAAGAGAACTATAACATATTTATTGCTGCACATACATTTTTCATCCCCTTTAAGAGACAGTGTTGTAGAAAACCCTTCTAATAAACAGCTCACTTCTGCAAAGGCTACCTTGACAATGTCTCCATAGCACTATTCAAGGTGTGCTATCATAGCTTAAAAATCAAAAAAGCAAAAATTCCTTCTTCTCAAAAGTAAAAAAATTTTGTGGCGGTAGTACATTATGTTAAGATAGCGAGAAATTCCTAATGCTCAGCAGCTGCTAACATGGGGGGATGAGGGACATATTTGCTTGAAAAATCCCTCAAGTAGAGGGTTTTTTTGGGTCAGTTCATATCATGTGACTAGAGGAGGCTGATGCCACCTGCATTACCTTACTAACAGGAGCCTTTCTTTGGCATTAAAGGGAAAAGGGGTTTTATGAGAATGTCATAAGATTTCAGAAGAGAAAGAACAACCAAGCTTTTAATGCCCATCAAAAAACACTTGTTTGTCTGATCTCTTTCTTTTTTAGCTGGCAATAAGCCTTTGCAGTCAAGTTCAGAGAGATTACATCTTGGTTCAGAAATATATTAAGAAGAGTTGAAGTATCAGGGGAATTCAAAGTAGAGAAACACCTTGGAATTACTAGGTCTTGAGGCATTAGATCTGCTGATATGGTGTTTCCAGACATCTTAGCCTTCTGCTTCTGAAAGCCATTATTGGGTACTTTTTCAAGGCAAAAGTTATATTTCCAGAATAAATAAATAAATAAATAAAAACGCTCTTTGAAGTGCAAGACCCTCCCCACAAAGTCGTGATTTCCATTCCAGTGTTGTATTAGGAGACAAGCCTCCAAAGCAATCATTAGGGACTTGAAAACCTGAAATACCAGTTTGCAAATTGTATAAAGATAAAACAGACCATATACACAGTCTGCACATTCTCAGCAGAGAAGGATTTTTATTTTGCTAAAATGGAAATTTGACTGCAGAGGAAATTCAGATGTTTACCACAACAATCACAGATTTAAAACTTTTGGGAAAGATCCTAGATGTCCTCACTTGTAGTAAATTGCTTTGAAGTTGATGTACACCATATCACACTAGAAGTGAATTACTTCCTTAAGTCTCCAAAAGGAGAAGTACCTCCTACCTCCACAAGCATATTCAGGATCAAGGCAGACTTCCCTTGACCACTTAGTGAAAAAAAGCTCCCCATCCCTGCTTCAGCGCACATCTAGAGAACAAAATCCTGCTCTAGCTAGTTAGATCAGCCCTATTTTTGCAGGACTGCCTGCTAACAGCAATTCTGCTCCTCATATGTTGAAATTGATGCCTATCACACTCATGATGGCTCACTGGATGCTTAGAAACAGACAGCTTTGTATTCAGCTCTGGTATGGAAATGGTAACTCCTTTCATGGCCAGAAATCATATTTTGATACCATGTTTGTATAGTACCTCACACAATAGTCGTGGTCTGCACCTGGAATCTAACCACCAATACTACAACAAATGCACAACTTTGTCTATGTTTCTTATGCATGCACCACAGATGTGCCATTTCTTGCAAAACAGGAAATGGTCCATCTCAGCAGGAGCTTAGTTTTACCACAGACATTTCTACAATTTGGAAAAATAAAATAAAGTTGGTCAGAAAAGGTATTGTCTTCAGAAGGGATGTGAACAAGTATTTAGGGTAGAGAGCACTTATTCTGCTAGATTCTGCTATTATTACTAGCCTATACTGGGTTTGGCTGGCATGGAGTTAACCTTCTTCACAGCAGTCCACATGGCACCATGTTTGAGATTTGTGACCAGAACAATGTTGATAACACACAGGTGCTTTAGCCATTGTGAACAGTGCTCACACACTAGAGGGATAGAGCTAGGAGAGCTGAACCAAACTGACAAAAGGGATATTCCACTCCATATAGCATCAAATATATCAGCTATATGAACAAGGGTGAGGGGGCAGTTTTTCCTAAGTTGCCATTGCTTAGAGACTGGTTTGGTACTGGTCTGCTAGTAGTGATTAAGTGCTTTTGTTCTTTTTTTCTTCCCACACTCCCTTTACTTACTGAACTGTCTTGACCTGCAAGTTTCCACTTGCTTTTACCTATCCATTTCTCTGCCCTATCCTGCTGCAGGGAGTGAACAAGTAACTGGATGGGGGTTTACTGACCACCTGGGGTCAATCCACAGAAATACTTCCTGGTAAACAACATGGGGCTCAAGGTAACTATAAATCCAGTTTAGCACATTCTATTTGTTTTACCTGCTTAATTAAGGCTTGGCAAGATGTTACTTGCTGTTGGCGGTCAGTATTGACTTTCTAGTTCTTGATATTGTTTTATTTGCATTTTTACCTACTCCCTGTCTTGTTATACACCAAATTTTAGGACTTATTAATGGCTTTCCTCTTTTGCAGTTTGACCGATGCTACAATGAGTAGGTAAGTATCACCAATCAGGCAATGAGCTTGATGGGAAAATCCCAACTACCCAAAATCCTGGAAGAGATCATGGGCTGGCCAGACATCGCAAATTTCTGAGCTCCACCTGAGAAAGTGACTCATGACAAGGAAGCCCCATTGTACAGCAATTTACCTCAAAATCAGAATCAGAAGTGTTCAAGGCTAGACTGGATGGGGCTTTGCGCACTCTGGTCTAGTGGGAGGTGTCCTTGCCCATGGGAGTTGGAACTAGACAATCTTTAAGGTCCCTTCCAACCCAAGGCATTCCACGATTCTATGAACATACTCTTGTTACTAAGGAGTTCTACCATATTTTGGGAAAACGACAGACAGAAAGCTTCTGTATGGATTCCCACATGACAAGTCACAGAAACTCTCAAAGGAAAAGGTAAATTGAATCAGTTTGCAGAAGTGAAAGCCATCAAGCTGGCACCAGATAACAGCTTAACAGAGTGGCCAGTGCTCCATCTCTACGCTGACTCATGGATGGTGGCAAATGCCCTGTGGGGTTGGCTACTGCTACGGAGAAAGGCCAGCAGGCAGCAGAGGTAAACCCGTCTGGACTGGAGCAAGACACTGCTGCCCAGACAGAGATCCCTGTTCTAAAAGTACGTCATGGGGATGTTCACATCCAAGAGCTGTGCTAATGAAGAGCATAAAAATAGCAAGAAGGTGGATCAGGCTGCTAGAAATTACAACATTTCCACTATCAGAAAAATAAGATAAGCAGTCAAAAATGATGGTTTTTTGAGAATAAATGTGAACAAGTGTTTCAAAGAGCACCTATTCTACAAAACATTGCTAGTCACATGCCACCTATCTAGAGGCAGCATAACAAGGGAAGTGTGTAAGTGTTTGTGATATAGAAGCAAGTCCTCAAAAAAAAACACTACTTACAGAGACTGCCTGAACTGTTCTTCTAAAACATGAAGTAAGGTGGAAGAAAAAAAAGGCATACCTCAACCTCATAAAGGAGTGCACTGAGGACTGGAGTCTTTTGGGATTCAGGAGCTGTGCCTACATAGAAATATTAAACATAGCTGAGGCATTGGAAAAGCCATCCCAGGGACAGTTGCTGCTCAGGACTGGGCTGTTTTGTTCTCAGCCTCATCTCTGACTGGCCTTCCTGGTTTACGTAGAAGAGACCTTGATACAAGCATACTTGAGTTCTCCTCCTCAAGAGCACTTCAGAAAACCCTATGTTGAGCATACGCTTGCACATGATCAATACGGATGTTAGATGAGTTGGGCCTTGAGAATTCAGACTCTCCCAGTGCAGTGTCAGCTGCACAAAACTGGCTGGCTGAACTTTGTGTTTAGTACCTGAAGCTCGCAGTTTAAAGAGAAGCCTGAAAACCCAAGAAAATCAATTTGACCAATTGTATTGCAATGTTCAAATCAGGTATCATACCTCTACATACACACGGTCGATTTGTTAGCTGGTTATTACTTACACAATGTTGTATTTGTTTGTTTGTTTTCCTGTTTGCATATGTAGCCTATTAACTAAAAATACTAGCACATTTTCTTGTATTCCTCAATGTCAAAAGAGAGATTATTTGTCTTAGCAGAGATGATTTTAATCTCAGACAGCCATAATCCCTTAAAGCAAGAGTTAAAGTAGTAACAGATAAACTTCTCTAAGTGGCTCCCTTAATCATTCTTTAGAGTAAAATGAAAGAAATATTGTTCTAGAGATCAACATACCCCAAACTAAAACTACACTAAATAATTCCTGACATTAGCAAACAGATACCACTGCAGGTGAGGTGAGATCTGTTTCACTAAGAGAGGAACTTGATGGTGGAAATGTTCTGAATTCCTGAATTATCAGGGACATTCACAGCTGGCCTTCAGGTGCCATGCTTTAACACCCACTTCACATGCAAATTAATCTGAGAATAGTCCAAGAACAAATGGCTTCAAAATGAAGTGACTCACTATACCCTATACAACTTTGTTTCCAAAACTATTTAAGCTTTTAGCAGTTAACTGCCTTTCAGTAAGGGTATTTTTATCTTCTGAGTTGTGTGTTGTAACTTCCTATTTAATTTTTTTTATTTTTTTTTTTTTAATTTCCTTTTTATTTTTTTTTTTTTTTTTTTTTTTTTTGTATCCACTAGTGCTGCAGACACAATCAAGCTAAGACAGTGTAAATTGCCACACGTATTGCAGTGTTCAATTTCATTTTATCACTTAGTGCTGTAGATAGTTTTGGATCTGGTATAGTTGAAGTAACTGCTGATCTACAGAACCATTACTGCTGGTGGTAATAAAGAAGTTAACCCACCTGTCTGAGCCTCAGATATCAGGATATACTTACAAGGTTAATCAACATTTTATATTGTATGTACACATTGATTTTGCTCAAGTAGTAGGTAGAGTCAATACAGAAATTATTGTGATAACACAAATCCTCAAAATGAGGCTTTTTACAGTTATTTCTCATAGCGAAACTGCTTTAAAATTCTTTGCTGCATCACCAGAACTTTACATGGAAAACGAACAAAGTAACTATTTCCTTCTTTTCGCTACCTCCCCCTCCTTCTTTCCATGCTCTTTAGCTACAGTTCTGAAAATACAAAAGTTTTTGCCAGCTCTGCAAGTTCAGGTAAGCAGCACCTGCAGGAAAAGGCAGGGTGCACTGCATATACAGCCATTGTTAAACAAATAATGTACATTGTTCATTTCAGCTTCATTCAAAACACAGAACATCTCACTGCCCCTTGCAAATGGAAATGAAGAGAAATGAAAAATTTTTGCCTTTATTACAATTTTTGGTTGCTGGCAGCATGCAGATTTCAGAAGTAAACGTGTGTCAAAGGCATCACTTCTCTTTTTCACCTCTGATTACCTACAGTTATTCTCTCTGTAGAAATAGAACTCGTGTTTCATAACGTGCAGCTTTGGTGATAGGATGATTATTGTTAATGATACATACAAAAAGATGTGCCACCCATTATTAAGGCTCTGCAAGGTAACATGCCCTCTTGTAAGGGTTAACCATGTGGAAGCTGAGGTTGAAGTACACGCCACACACACTCTCCTTTTGCTAGGATTTGTCCTTAGCAAAGGCATCTGATTGTAAGGATATCTGAAGATAATCACATTTAGTCTTCTCCTATAATAAGTTCAATAGCTTCTCATTTTGATATTATCAGTCTGATTTAGTCTGGAAAAAAGAAAGGAAATCAGCAATTCTTTGTCTGTGAACTTTATTGCTGTAAAGAAGCATACTGCTGTACAAAGCTGTAACACACACTCAGGCCATCTACTGCTTAGAGGAACCTATCTATGTAAATTGGGCCAGCAACTGACCAGAGGAGAGTGGGTACACTCAGATGGGTGAATCTAGGAGAAATGGTTAAACTGTCAGCCTAGACTTCGGAGAGCTAGGCTCAAGCCTCTGCTTCATAACAAGTTTCTGTATGATGGGCAAAAGGAACTTAAGTGGAGTATATCAAATCCTAAACCAGCATCCTGGGCATCTCCTACCCTTCTCTGGTTCTTCCCTTCTTAATACCTAATAGTCTGGTTAGGCTGCAGCGAGAGACTAGCCCAGTTCTTACTCACAAAAGCATTTCTGCACACTGTATTAGCCACAAGAGAAATTACAGCCCACACCTACTCAGTTAGCTAGAATTGTTCTCCCTCTTTTCCCCTCTCTCCAACAAAAGAGCATTTTCAAAATGAGAAGTGGTTACTTCCTCAAAGCCAAATAATATGGATTTTTGTAGCTAAGTCAGTCTCCTGGGAGATGAAGTTTTGAATCCTCTTCAGCTCTCCTTTTTCCATCCAAGCTCTGAACTATAAGAATGGGGAAGAGGGATTTTTTCACAGCACCATTTCCTCTATATTGTCCTCCTCCTCCAGCAGTATTCTAGGTGAGAAGCAGGAGCAGCATTCCACTGGCTGAAATGCACAGGAGATGGCCTGTGTTGGGAGAAGCTGCAGGCAGCAATCATTCTAATGCTGAGTCTTTCAGAGATTTCAGGTGCAATATTTGCCCCTTAGATATTACTGAATTAGTGTTATGCTAGCACCGGGCACAGAAGCACATTAAAGACTATGAGGCATTTAGACCTGGTAGTAACTCGGGGCATACAAGAATTCACAAGGAATGAAAACACAACATGAGGCAAATCCCACACCTTCAAGATTTTATCTTATACAGAGTTCATCTGCACAGACAGCCTGACTCATGTGTGCCTTGAACGCCACTTTATAGACACCTACTCAGGGAAAAGACGCTTAGACAAATCAAAATCAGTACCAGAAGCCAACTTGCTCTGTAGCATAACCTGTTTTTATGCATGGATGATTATTTGGACTTTCTGTCCTCTCTCTTCCCACATCATGAAAGCAACGACAACAAAGAGAACAAGCTTTGCCTTGTTCTCTGGGGCCATGTCTGAACCGCTTGCTGTAACTCAAGGGGAGGCTTTGAAACCATCTGCAT
>VXAV01006113.1:304621-322604 GCA_013399715.1 Alectura lathami | reverse complement strand
CCTTCTTCCCCCCCCAAAAAAAAAAAAAAAAAAAAATCGCCTTGTAATCGTTCACCTCAAGTATTACAGCGTTAAAGATGTACTGGAAAGGACTGCTCTTCTCTGTGATCCTGGGGCCAGCCTGTTTGTTTTTAAATCCGTAGCTGACTTAGGACAGCAAGGTGGCTATCACAAGAGCTCATCAATTTTGACAACTTTTTTTTTTACTCTTCCTTTTGTTTTTCTCCTACAGCTGTTTGTCTTTTTGCCATAATAAAATTTTCCCCACTTTTATTCTAAACCTAATTCTAGCTTTTACTTTGTGACACTGAGGTGCTTTGATTAAATTCTCAACTGGTATAAATCAACATAATTCCATAACTCCATGGTCTTCTCTAGGTTTACCTCCAATATCTGTGCCTTTGTGTGCTAGAGTCCAGATAGAAATACACCCGTGTGTTAGATTCACCTTATCAGACAAGTAAATTGTCAATGTCATGATTTATCCTGAATAGAAGATGTTTTTGAAAAGAAACTTTCTTTAAAATGAGGGAGTTAAAAATGACCTAATATACTGCAGCAGAATACTGAAGGCAATCAGTAAGGCTGTTATTATTTCTTGAGATGGATGGAAATCTGCTATTTTCTACCTTCCTTTCCAATATCCCGAAAAATAATGACGTGATTTCAGAACATAAAGCTTGCAGCTCAGTTGTCACAATTTATGTTCCTGTAAACTTAAGGTAAGCTTGAGCAGCCCTATTTTTTTACTGCTTGTTGTAAAGCATGGTGTCTCAAAGGTCACAGCAATTTCCACAATTTCCCTTTCAAATTTTTTTTAAGTTTTTCACAGGGAGTGCTGAGATTAACCTACTACACAACCTACTTCACTCAAAACTTGAACTGTACATAAAGAATGGAAACATTTCTCAGTGAATGGATTCTTTTCTCCGTGACACAACTGAAAGACAAACCTCACATCACAAGGAGGTGTAATGTACTCATAAATGTATTTCAGCTTCGAAGCAGGAATGGCAAGCAACCCCTTGCTCTAACCTTTCCTCTTTCTTCACTGGATGTAATGTTTTCCGATTCTGTTGAGGAGTGTGTCTAATTCATTTCTCCAGCTTAGTGAGACTTGCCCCGAGACATTTCCTATTTGCGCCCTTGCTGTGAGTGGAGTCACATTCCCAGCGAGAAGTCAGCTCCGTTCCAGTGATTATCTCTGCTGCGTGAGCAAGCCTGGACCCAGGCAATGGCCTGAAAGGATGCCTGCTCATGCTGAGAACATAGTTTAACAGTATGTTAATAAACACATGAGGGATGTGTTATGCAAACAAAGGCACACAGCCCCAAGGCAAATCCCTCTACCCCTCGAGATGCAAAAAGGAGTAATGCATTTTGGGGGAGCAAGGGAATAGTACTACATTTTAGAAGCAGCCTCATTGTGAATGCATCCAGGTTGGCAGTGGGAAGTGTTAACAGGGAGACACACTGCCTATCATTTTCTTTTGCCCTTCCTTTGAAGATCATTAGAGTTAGCTTTAAGAGGAGTTATATGGATTAAAGGCAGCTAGGTCTGTTCTCGCTTCTTGATGAAACAGTTACCATCACAAAGCGGTGTACCTTCAACTGGCTATTAATTAAATTCCACTGAAGTCCTTAAAAGGTGGTTGATTTTAACTTCAAAACTTCACTGGTTGCCTCTGAGAGACCTTACACTTATAGGGCAATACTAAAATAGAGCCTCCCAGTTACTGGAACTTCAAAATCTTTTGTACAATCACATTTTGTTCTAATCTGAACTCTAACAAGGGATCAGTGCCTTCTTAAACTCCCTGCATCCCAACACCAGCACCTAACATGAAATGAAGGAACTGGCACAGGTTCTTCACACAAGCTACCAAGTCACTCCCCAGCCCCATGCCACACTCCAGCCACAATAAGATACACATTAGAAAGCCTCAAATTTTAATACGTCACCACACTATAGAAGAAAGCTAATCTTAAAGGCATTATTAAAAAAATTGAGAGTGATAAAAAATATTCATTCACTAATTGAAGGCTGATTCAAAATCAGAAAGGAAAACAAAAAGCATAGGAAGCCTCAGCACTTCCACATACTCTCCTCATTCTTCTGTTTTCATTAACATTTGTATAATTAATTAGAGTCCTCAGGGAAAAAATAACCAACATTTTATACACTCCTTTAGTTCTGAAAAGCAATCAAGATCTATAATAGCCTCTCAGTCCTGAAGTTTAGAGTAAGCTTGTATGAGAGAAAGAACCACAATTGTTTCCTTTTAGCTTTTTAAAGGGTGGGGGGGAAGTTAGAAAAAACTTAAGCTTTGGGGATTAATGATATTTAAAAATAATAATAATTCTATGCCCCAGTAGCAACTAATATATTTAGGAGCCTACAAAGGACTGAACAACTTGTTTTTTTTCAATCTAGAACTGTATCATTTACAAGCTAGTCAAACTGTATCAAATACAACAAAAAATCCCATAGCGTTCTAACACAATTTATAGCTCCACAAAGTAAATACTAGGGCGTTTTTGTTGTTGTTGCCTTCTGCTTGCTATTTTAATCAGATTCTGGGGATGCAATTCTGCATGGAATTGGATATAAATATGCCCACACATTTCCAGCTCGTGGAGGCAGCTATAACGCACATATTAAGGCTGAATTTTACAACAAAATGCAAGGCGCAGACAGCTCTGCACTGTTAAAGTGGCAAACGTCTAAGGGTGGGATTAATCCCATCTAACTTTGGCTGTTCAGAGAGCTAATGTAGGGTCCCTCTATAGCCAACTTGGAGAGTTAAGCACCTCCAGTGAGGGGTTCTCACTGTCTCCTTTAGACTTCAGTGTCTGACAATGTTTAGCATACTGCTGTAAATACAGCTTTTCTCTAGGTAGTGCTACAGAACTGCCAGTTCATAGTTCTGCCATAGGAATGGGCTGAGCAGGGGGCAGATGAGGCAAGATAAAGTTGTATTGAGCCCCTGCAGGTGCAATATGTACAGCAGAGCCCAGAGAATGGAAATCAAGACGTTCATTCTCTTGATGATGGGAAAGAAAATAGCTGTGCACTGCAGCACTGAGTCAGCTAATTATCAAATCTCAGTTTACTCAGCCTCCCTGGTCCACCAGTAGCTAGGAACTATGGGGAAAAATGCCCTTCATGAACTGTAAATACAAGAAAGCAATGCAACGGAGTTATAAATCCAGATACTTGAGCAAAGTATGTTTGCTGCCTGCAGGGCACAATGACAAGGAGAAAATTATAACCTGTATTGAGCTTTGCTGGAACATAAAATGCACAGATTTTATATCCTCATGCTCCAGATTGGTCTGCTTGACTGACAAAGTGCCCAGATGCATTGGTACCAATTTACACATCTTTTTGCACAGAGGAATCCAAGGCTGCGCAGCACGTGCTTCCTGCCGAGGCTCTTCCTGACCACACCTGCAGTGCTGCAGCACAGCTCACAGTTGCTGACAGGCAGGCGCTAAAAGGCTGGCCTGTGATCACTCCTTCCCCTGCACTCACACACTGACATTTGCAGCATAACCATTACCTAGCTGTGTACAAAACCACAGTGCAAAAGGTTAGGTGCGCTGCACTGCTGATACAATTTACATTCAATGTCTGAAACCTCTCCTCCTTCCTCCAATGTGATGTGGAAAACAGGGCATTACAGCACCGGGTGGGCAAAAGCTGAGAATCTGTTACGAGCCTCAGGGAAGTCTGGGCATTGGACCTAGGCCTTGGCAAAGCAGTAGTTGGTCAAAATAGTGATGGTGATGGTGAATAGAGGAACAAGTTCTAAGCCAACCCCCTTTCACAGTCCTGATCCCAAGAACTCTGATTTCTGCCAGTATAAGCCAGTTAGGCCACCAGGGAGGCACGGCCTCATTGAAGGCTGTACTGCATGACCTCCCTGCTACTGCTCACGGTTGCTACACCCTCAGGGCTGCTGCTCTGGACACACTGCCTCCAGCCCCACAACCCAAAATTGAGAGGGACTGCATGGGGCAGCATCTTGGAAAAAGTAGATTCTTCCGCAAGTGGTGCTGGGTCTTTTACAGCCCTTGAAAGCCTCTGCACAGCACCATCAGAGGTCACGGCAGGCGCAGCTCCCCAGGCCTTTGGTAGCCTGAGGCAGGGTACATCCTGCCCCATCAGAAGTGGTTGGCCCACCTTCCTGCTGCCTGACATGCTCAGCCATGCTATCCATGGTGATCTGCATGGGAACAAGCATACGGGTTATCCTTTGGCACTGCTGCCAAGTTCTGTGTAGCTCAAATGACATTTTTCAAGGATACTAGAGAGTGAGCAGAACAAGCGCTTTTTGGTTTCACCTGTCCCCTTGTCTAATAATAATATCTTAGTGATTATACATGACACATAACATCCTCCAGCTGAACTGCTTCACTACCCTGTAGAGGGGGAAAAAAAAAAAAAAAAGAGGAATCGCCTCTGTCCCTACATAATTAAGGGGAAAAGTAAGGCAGTAAGGCAAGGAAGGAAGGAAGGGTGTGCTGACTGTGCGGACAGAGCACAGCTCGAGAGTGTGCCAGGCAACAGAACCACAGCCAGTCCTGAGCCCTGACTCTTCACCTCTCCCATCCCGCCTTGTGATCACACCTTCCCCACCACCTCTCTTACCCTGTTTCCCCTAGTAAATTTTTTCCATGTTTACATTTCTTATTAATTTCTCTAGAGTTTTCTTCCCAAACCACACATTCTCAGTATCTTCCAGAGTATTGCTCTCAGCAGTCTTATTTCTCTCACTAGGTAATTTCTCTAGGGGGCTGGCGAGCTATTTGCTGATGCTCAAGACACAAAGAGATGACTGATGATGTACAAGGCAGCAGGTGCTGGTTACCTCTTCCTGCCTGGCTAGACTTTCTTCACTTTGATCTGCTCTACAAAGTACAGACAGAATAAAGGATGATGGTAGGTAGCAAAAATAAATAAATAAATAAAAATGGTAGCATCCAAAAGTTTCTCACATGCCAAGAAAACATTGTTTTCCCCACTAATACAGGTCAGCATGGTACATACTCCCACAGCACATGACCCAAGGCCAAGTGTACAATGATCCTTCCAAGTGCACTGGCCAAAGCATGAGAACACCCTAGCATCCTAACAGAGGTCTCATTGGAAAGACAGTTCAAACGTGCATTAACTTGGGTTCCTGAAGTCTGAATATCACTGTAGGTAGCTAAATTATTGGGCTTATTAATAGACATTCGTTGTCATGTTAATTAAAAAAAAAAAAAATTGCTTAGCCTGCAAGGAAAACCAAGTCTCTCACAGGGTCTCAATGAGGGTCTCACTGAACCCATTCTGATCTGACCAGCCTGTCCAGTTGCTCAGGAAAGATGACCCCCTTGTGCCCAATCAGCCTGGCAACCCACTGTATTGGAGGGTGATTCGCCTAGCCTATTCAGAGACTCTCACGGGACAGCACAACTGAGTCAAATCCCTTACTTTTAATAATTCAAAGCAAATGTTATTATACAGAATATAGATTGTGACAGGATAAGGCTCAGAGATTGCCGGTGACAGTGGATTGACTGCAAGAAACAATCAAGCTTGATTGAATATGGGCTATTTAGCATGCATAGAATAGAGCTCTTACCCGATAAGTGTCCCTACAGGGTGGGGGAACGGGGAAGTTGAGTTCAGCCCATCGACTGATCCCAGGAGCTATGATGAAGTCCTTGGTGACATCTTCTCCTCAACTTTCCCCTCTGTGTAAACCCATTTTATTCTCTTACATTTCAGTGAAGCTTGCATGACTCCAGTCATACATGCTTTGCATAGTAACACCAATCACCAATCAATTTTTACCCCTTTGGTTGGTAGTTGCCATGGCATGATCCTTTGGCTCAGTCAAGTGATTGTATTGCACCATAGAGAACAATAGGTCTTGGCCACGAAACCATCGCTTCATTCCACCCCCCATCTATTATATTATCAGGACAAGATGGTCCAATACATTCCCATCTTCTGCACGGGACATGCACACAAAACATAGCCACAGAGCTGAGCAATCCACTCCACCCTTCGTGCCATTCTGCCCCTTACGTTCTGCCACAATGGCAGGATGCGTTGCCTTGGGAATCACTGCAGAACAGGACTCGGGTGCAGCAACTGCATGTACCCTAAAGATTGTGTCAAGATGTGAAAAATAACTTTAGAGGGGCTGTACCCTCCTTTCAGCCATTTTCCCACATTAGTGAAAGCTCTCAGAATTTCAGGCTTCATTTTCTTAGACTGAGAAAAACCAGAGTCAGGCAATATGCTCTGCAAGGCTTATAGCAAATACAGACAAGACACTAAAACTTTCCTTAAAATGAAAACATCTGCTTTCCTTAGAATAACTTCAGACAGAAAAATACAAGAGAAGTATTGAATTGTTTTGAACCAAGAATGTTACATACATTTGCAAATTAAAGCAAAAACTCAAAAATATGTTTTTAAAACTTAATCCTGTAAACGCTTTCTCAGGCCTTTTCCTCCTCTCTGAATAGTCCTCATGAGGAGATTTCTGCTTGTCAAAATGGCACTGTACAGTCCAAGGTCTCTTGCACTCACAGCAGACTGACCAGCGTGTTTGGCTAACTTGTTATTTAGTTTTTATTTGCAGAGGACAGCATCTGGTACTTAATCTCCAGAGCTGAAAGAACCATTTACACAGATCTGAGATCACTTTGTGACAGGTGCCAGAAAGTCATTTCCAGAGCCCTGTTAGCTGACCATATGCTACATCTTTCTCCAGCTGGAATAAAAGCATTAAACTACCATATAATTCATCAGCGACATGGGATAAATAGATAAATAAAAATTGATAAGAAAAGCAAAATGTATATGTTTGTGTATTTATGCCTCAAACTAGGCTAATTAGTACATGCAATACAATTACTATACAAGAACTATTGTTCAAGTTCTATCAACACTCCAGAAAAATGCAGTTGTCAGGCTGAATTTAATTTGATGCACTGTACTGCAAAACTGTAAAGAGGAGTACCCCAATACCAGCTCTGTCCCATAGCCTGTGCTCACTGTGTTACTACTCATACCAGCCGGAAATCTTATCTATAGAAAAATTCTCTTTCAAAATGTGTTTGGAAGATGTAAGGACATTAGGAACAATCTACTGAAAATTCAGTGGAATCAGTCAATAATGAAAACAGAATATATTATTCAACCATCAAAGTGCTTTTTAGACTTAAGATAACAAGCACCTATCCAGAAACTGATCTGCCAGGAGGAGGGCACCGAAGTTTTACTTGTGGGAAGGACATAAGCCATCACTTTCACCAACAAATTACAAACTGAGCAGAGGTGTAGAAATTATATACAGGCTTTAATCTTTCCCAAGTAGCAGATGGTCCCAGGATTTGATTTCAGCCATCCATATTCCTTAATGGAAGGGAAAAAGATGTGTCCACATGTTGCTCTCCCCATCACCAAAATCCCCCAATAGTACAGGGAGTGCCATCTGGGCAGCTACTGTGAGTGTTTTTCAGAGCCACTACCTGCAACAGGAAACTTTTCTATGATTGTTAGAAGATCTAGAGAGAGAAGGCAGCAGAATGCAAAGGATTTAGGGGTCTTCAGGGCAAGACAGAAAAATCCTTCCTCCCATGGCTGATGCTACACAAATGGTAACTCATACGCTCCATAATCCCCAGCTCTAATTTCACAGACTGAGGTAAACTGGAAGCATCCTTTGATCCATGGGTGGCCAGTGGTATAGGGAGGTAGAGGATAAGGAGTGGTTCAGATTCTCCAAATAAGCCTGCAAGAATTTATCCAGAGTCAGTCCCCGCAAAAAGGCTTTCTGGGATCTGGACTGCGTAACCAGCACAAGCCTAGCACTGACAGGTTCAGCCGTCATTAATTTTCAGCCATCTGGGAATGGGTGATTATTTGAGAGTAAGATGTGATTTCGGAGAGGTGCTGTTATGTGGAGAGAGATGCTATTCTTGTACTGCAGCAGAGAGCTAATACAATGCCAGAGCAGTGTGACTGTGGTGAAATTCACCAGGGAACAGACTTCTTCCCAGGGCTCAAATTATCAGCACATTTTCATTGCTGCCTCCAGAAAGAGACATGTAATGCTGTCAGATGCTGTTGAGCTGGGGGTTTTCAAAAAGAGATGGAAGTGTATGCAGTAAAGAAACCAATATTTACACAAGGACAATCCTCTCATGAAATATAAATGCTGGAATTCTGCTGGTTACAGTCCTTATTCTGAAATTTTACATGAGGGCAGTAAACTGAAGAGGATTTAATGCTCCCCTCCCCACTCACCATTTTGATTATCATATATGAATTTTAAAGAGGATGGGTAAAATCCAATCAAAGCTGCATTTATAGACACTTGTACTTTACAGTGCTGTCCTTGGTACACTCATCCTTAGTCCAAGCAGAACAACTCCAACTCAGGCTGCAGTTTCTGGAAAGGAATGTGACTTTAATGAAATAAAAGGCTCATCATGCCAAGCCCAGGTTGAGAATAACACCCTATCCTGTTGCCATTACAGACAGAGACAGAAATATATCAAAGTCGCCCAGACACTTAAAAGAGAATGAGAAATAAAAGGGATGTGTCCAAGCAGTGCTGGTGGCAGGTGTCAGAAAGCGAACATCAGCAGGATCAAATAGGAGAGCTTTTCTCTCTTGCTTCTTGAAAGGAAATAAAAAAACCCAAGACCCATAGATTTTTGTTAAATACAAAAGAAAATTAGATTAAGGTAACACTAAAGAAAAAGCCTGCAGGTCCTACAGTGTGGACTTGCAGAGCTCAGATTACTTGCCTCCCATGGCACAGTAGAAAGAGCATTTGGCATCACGTCTTTGTTAGCATTTCCCTATGGACTAACCAAAAGAACTTCTGGGTGGGCTGGGAGATATGTCAAAGAAGTTCAAGGTGCATGAGGTACCTTTTATTCCCTCTACCCTGCCACAACTCTTTGTGGTGCCATGCTGAAGAAGAGCAGATATATACATATCAGGGAGGTTAAGAGTTCACATCAGATGGGCCAGATTTGATTCTAAGAAAGATAATCTGCTATGATGTTGAGTGCATAGTTCTAGTCCTCGCTCTGGAGGGAGCTGATTTAGCTTCTGTAGTTAATGAACTGAACTAGGGCTCAGGAGAACTGGCTTAATTTCTCAGCTCTGCTGCACATGTCCCATGTGACTTTAGACGAATCACTGAGGGCACATGTACATCACACACGAGAACTGGGCCAGTACCAAGCACAGCAGAAACCACCAGTGCTCATATGGCAGTGAGCCCAAGCTAATATGCCTGACCAGGACATGTGGTGCTGTGGAAATGCAGCTAACCTGATTTTAGGACCAGAAGTGAGTCATCCCTATAGCAGTAGGTGAAATTACCAGTTTGGTCCAGAGCCAGATTGGAAATCCCTGCATTGTGTTCCACTGATGCATAGAGATACATCTGCACTTCTCTAGCAGGTGAGAGAAGCAGGCACCATTTATCATACTCGTTAATATTGCCCACTTACACATCATCCTATGAGCCCCTCCATTCAGCAGCTTCCTAACTTTACCCAGTTTAACTTGTTTGGCAGAAATTTTACTTGCCAATTATCTTCACAGTTATTTCTATATTTTCCTGGAAATTTTCAGCCAATACTTTTCAGTCATTTCCAAGAAAAAGGCTAATGAGAAAATACATTATCTTCTTCATGACAATCCCTTCTTTGGAATGCTCTTCTGCTATTGAGCATTAGGCAAAGATTAGAAATTTGTCTGGGGAGAGAAAGGAATGAATCAGGGTTGTGCTTTTGCCGTTTTTGAAAATTAGTCCAAACGCAGTCAAATTAAAAGCCTTTGCCTAATTGCTGTTTGTGCATATCCATGAAAGACTTCTTTGATTTTAGCAGCCAAATTCCCCGAAGAGTTTGTCTTCATGGGGATGCTGGAGATTCTCACATCTCATGTGTTTAAGGAAGTAGTGCCTGTGCTACTCAGCAGAGAACAAGGGAGTGTATTCAAGCCAAGGGTTATAGGTATTGTTTTCCCCTTAATCACTGTGCTTGTTTCAATGTGAGTACTGGAGACAGGATCATCTTTCCCATGCTCTCAATGCCCCTCCTGCTGGTATTCTAACAGTACAGGGGGATAAAGCTGTCCCATCTAAAGATTAGGGAGAAAGGACACAGATCCGACATGGAGTTGGTGCAGGATGTAATCAGGTACAGAAGTGCAAGAAGGGGCAAGGAAGAGATGAAATAGGAGAATTTTACTGTTACAGTGAGACATAATATGAAGGAGAGCTAAACCTAACAGTATTATGTTCACCTTACAAACACGGAACTGAGACAAATGCTTGCTTTTGCTATAAAACATTTAAATTCTTCCATTTCCTAATGATTATCATTCTTCACAGGTTTAAAAGAAAAACATTTAGCATCATTATGTGTACACAGTCAACTAGGTTTATCTAAATAAAAATAAATAAAGAAATAAAAAAAAAACACACAGACACAGATTTCATTATCTGGCGTCTTTCTAAAACACGTGCAGGTCATCAGCAAAGTTCAAAGCTTTGCTGCCAACACACAGATTTTGCCACTGAGCTAACGGAGCGGCTGGTCACATTAATAGATTGCTGTCCTCCCTGCAGACAGATGCTGAAAGAGGATGTAACTCCCCATTCTGGCAGATGGCTCCAGAGCAGAGCAGTGACATTCAGGGATCTTGGGCTCCAGATATCTGCTCAAATCTGTTCATGAAATACCCAGCTCAGCAAGAGAGTGTACCATTGCAGGTCAGACACACGTAGCCAGTACTCATAAGCTTGGTTTAATGCCTGTTTTCTTTTTCATTAAACCAGTCACCAGAAGCCTGATCTTGTCTCTTCCTTGCCCTTGGCTCATCAGTCAGTCCCTACATTCATTAGCTGGTCTACACACAACAGGGTTCTCGCTCTTTCTCCAGCCTCCTTGCCCACCCAGTCTCAGGCTCACTGGATGTGTAGCCTTGGGTCCTCTCTGATTTCCAGACCCAGCACCTTGCCGCACCATACCCAATCCTTCCGTTCCCAGACTGCTGACAGGCCTTGGTCACCCAGTGCCATACATGCTCTTCTGGTGGACTCCCACTTCCATTTTCTTCACCTCACTCTCACGACTTACCTGTTTCCCTCACTTTCCTGGTCAGACCTGTCCCACCTTTTGTCTCACGTTCTTCTGTCAGCCCCACCAGATCTGCATCCTACCCTCCCAACCTGTGCAGCTCTGTCTTCCTCCCCACAATGCCCAAGGTCTTCTTCAGCATCCCAGACCCAGTCCCTGTTTTCTAACCCAGTCTAACATTTTTATTTATTCCCACCGCACTGCCAAGTTTCAAGCTAGTTAACACAAACCACAGTTCTCACAACTTCGTAACAAGATGGTAGATGTCATGCCAGACACAAAGGCTGTATCCCCAGTGAATTTCAGATCTTGAAGTCTTTGAACATTTGACACTTCTAAAACTGCTTTAAAATGGTCTAAGAAAAATGTTTTTAGCAAGCTTCTTTCTCCAAACCAGATGAGCCATCTGAACACTACAAAATTACTACCTTTTGCTAAAAGACAATGAACTGAAATCATTGCAATGTTCACTGACTTCTGCTAAATGACAGACTAGGGAAAAGGGTTGGTAAACACTAAAATTGAGTAATGCTATCAAAACACGCACTAAAAGCTGCTGCATATAGATTGGTAGCATCTAAGTTAAATCATACTGAAATCAGTATGAAAACCAAGAAGCATCTAGCCTTCCCATCTAAATGTACTTTGAACGGGCCACATCAAAGTGGTCTAAATTTCACCTATATCTCTGTACTTTGTCGTTCCTACTGACAGGTTCGAAGCATAACTGGTTACGTACAGCTAATCCATTCAGAGACCTGTAATAGTTATTTAGGTGATGTGATACATGTAGCTCATGTGATTTAGTTGACCAGTCACCATTTAGCACCATCCTAAGACCACAGTTATTTCTATATTTAAATAACAATAAAAAAAATTAAATCTATTTGAGGACTGGATATAATAATTTTGCTGAAAAAAAAATAATTTTGTGATAAAATATCTCTTCACAAAACAAAAAAGAAACTCTAAATGTGCAATTTGTTTCAAATGAATTACTCAGATCCATTATTAACTGTGCTAACTTCGGCTGTTAGTAGTTTTGATTGCTTTTGATACTGTTTATTTTATGATATTTTAATTATTGTTGTTTATTTATTACAGTAATTGTATTTTAATTGTCTTTGGAGAAGCACCCTGACTATCTTGGCAGGGAGGCACTAAATAAATAAAATCATTATTATTATTATAAACATAACTGATTTTTTCACTGTGTATTTTTAGCAATGTGAATATATGTCTATACATATGTATAGTTTTCTATGACAATACAAGAAAAATAACAATCAGAACCCCAAAGATATATTTCCAGCTCTGCCACTGATTAAATCTGTGACTTTGAAAAGTCACTTAGCCTTGTCTCCTCCTTATCTCCATTTATTCATCTGTGAAAGGATTATCATAACACTGTCCAATCTCCGAGGATTAGCAGGAGAATTAGCTAATGTCTTTAAAGCATTTTGATCTCTCAAATGAAAAGTGGAAAAAAAAAAAAAAAAAACAGCTTTAATCTTTAGATTATTAATGATATAACAGAAAAATACTGGTAAAATCTACTAAGCCAGAAAGAGTTCTTTTAGTATTAATATTTTTAATCAGTAACTGGTACATGTATATTGTACATATACTTAAGTATTAGGTCTTTCATAAATTCATAAATAACTACCCTATTAAAGACAAATACATATTGCAGGGGAAAAAAAAAACTAACATACAAACAACCAAAAAACAAAACAACAACAACAAAAAAAAAACAAAAACAGAAGACAAATCTTTCGCAGTTTCCAAGCTGAAAAAATGGGTGAAACAGTTTTTTTAGATGCATAAGCTGAATTGTCCTCTCTAATTTGTAAGTCTGAACTATTTTCCTGAAGAAAATAATAAAAATATTAAAAAAAAAAGACAGAAAAGGAAAAAAAAAATTTCTTTACAATGCCCAAAGACAAAAGTTTTTTCAGTAGATTCACAACATAAGAATGCAGAAATGGGGGAAAAAATGCTGCACACTACAGTTCAGATAAGAGTTCTGAGCTTTCAAATCAAAGCCACTTTGAAAGTTAGAATAAATAAATAAATAAATAAAACTTTGAAACTGCCAGGTTGGGCAGAAAAGGGTTTAACACTGTATCAGAAATTTTTGTATGTTTAAAGTGTTCTGATTGCATTTAAACTAAATAACATTGTTCCACTCTCTGTTTTTTTAGGCCAGGCTATTAACTAAGGAATAGGCTTACTTTTTTTTAAGCAGCTTGCTAGAAACTCCTAAAACTTATTGAAAGGAACATTAAGGAGCACAAGCGTACACTCCAGTATTCTACCTGCTCCCTGGGTGTCTTGTGGCTTTCATTAATAGAAGCCCCCTTGCTCTCTCTAATCTGACGTGCTGCTGTTCTTTCTCCATATCCCTGCCCAGCTATTTACATGTCTCTCCATCGTTGCAATTAACAGCCAGCTCAACCAAAACACAAGAAAATCCCTACTACTCTGAGCAACATGAATTCATCTTCACCATGAAAAGGTTCTCACACCTTCCTTCACCTAGACTCATTTTTCTTCCCGTTACAGGGGCCTACACTTGAAGTTGTGATGCTCTCAGAAGTTTTCAGAAAATGCTGAATTGTCGCTCACAGCTGCGTTGTTTCAGTTATCCTTCCGCTTTGATCTTTACCTTGCCATGCTTCACTCGCACACATCAATACTGATGCCTGTTGACAATCAAATTGCTGTTCATACTCCTATTAATTAAAAATTTATACAGCTGATAATTTGTTAACACTAAGAATATTACAGTTATTATTAATGACATTTGGCTTCCCATCTTTTTCTCTCCCCAGTGCCATTTGCAATGTTATTAATAACTATAACAGGACATCATCAAGACACTTCACCAAATGAAATTCTGTTTTTATATAGGCTGTCATCCTTGTGAAAAAAAAATTACCTAAACACTGTAAGAAAGAAATTAATACTTTACACTTACAGCATCTCCAATGCAAAGCTTTAATGTTATTTACGTTTCTTATCAGGACAACAGTGTTCGGTAGTTATCACCATTTGGGCTGATTTTGCATTGCAAGATCACACACTAAGATTATGACAAAATTTTTAGGGAGGACTCAGAATACTTCAGGTGAGCCAGCTAAGGCTTACATGTCAGATGTGCTGAGGTATCAGTCATAGTCAACAAAAACTGCAGTAGCTAAACACCTCTGAAAGTCAGGCCCCAGATTATTTGAGCTAGGCATCCAAAAACCCAGGGACCCAAAATCGATGACAGTTTTCAGCAACTTGCCTGAGGTAATGGAGCAAAACCTTGGCAGGGCTAGGAGTATATCCCAGTCTCCTGCTGCTCAAATTGCTGCTGTAGCTACTGTGACATCTTCTCTCCTAACAAGAGCTGTGCTTAATGTGTAGTGCTTCTCCCACAAATCCAGTGTCAGAGCTCTCTGTGCTCACAGGCAGAGGGATCTCACCTCCTCTGAGCCCTGTAGTTGACTTCTACTAATTTCCATCAATAGCTTAAATGTGCAGGTATTCAGGACCAGCCAAAGGTATGTGTCCCAGATGCAGCTGCCCAGGCCCCATGTTCACTGTGGTTTCTATCAGTCAACATTCTTTCCAGATGGCATCCATGGTCCTCTGACTCCCCTCTCACTGAAAGATGAATTGCAGAAGCTCAGTTCTCCAAGATTCAACAATCACAGCATCCACAACAGTTACCATCTTGTGTCACTGTGCTGGCACACTTATTTTCCTGCCACTAGTCTGTCTGTAACAAGGATTTTGACATCCAAAAGCTGCTGAAACCTCACACCTCCCAAAACTGGGCCTCCTCATCACCAAATCAGCTCCTTCCCCAAAACCCTCCTTCCATCTCAATGGTTTACCAAGGCCTCTGGAACACCCAAAGGGCTTTTTGCAGGGTAAGCTAATGTGTAAATCTGCAGTACCTTGTTCTCCCTCATTCTTAAACCTATGAATGATGCATAATGTGTCTTATATTTTTCCTTCTTTCACAGAAGGATGAAATACTTCAGATTACAATTTCCATGGGGTAAGAGTACACATGCAAAAATGTTACCATGGAGCTGCTGAAACACTGCAAATTCACAGCTTTGCTTCCTCCATAGAAACTTATTTGGGTGTCCATACCCATGGCTTATTTGCACAAGTTTTCAGAGAGCTCTGAGGCTGGCACTGAGAGAATCAATCCTCCCTTCTTATTATCATGAATGGGAATTGCATATGTTGGAATCTCTGGGCCTCTTCTTGTCTGTGAATAGCTCCCATTAACATTTCTGGGGGGTAAGCATAGTGAGGGAAAGAAGAGAATAGGCCCCCACTGAGAAGAGAGCAGACTCCAGCAAATCTATTCTCACCACATTGTATGCTTCAGTCTTCACTAATCTCAGCAAAGTATCCTCATGTAAGAGTACTGAAGTGGTTTTCTTTTATTTTTTTTTTCCCCCATCTCCATGGAAATTGTAATTTTTTTAATAAGAAATGTGACAAATAATAAGCTTATGCTCCAATAAATCTGCAGGGCCAAATTATCTCATTTAAATATCTATTCAGCTCTAAAAACAAATAACAACATTAAGATTTTGCAGATAGATTCTTTGCTGGAATAAGTAGGAGACTCTCTTTTGTCCCTGTTCGGACTACTTCATGGTCTGTGTATCCCCTCATCTGTACCTGTGTTCTCTTGTAAGCACTTTTACCTGTCAAACGAAGGTCTCTCCCTTTGTCATAGGGCCAACAGGCTTTCACAACATGCGCAGTTTCCCAAAAATTCTGCAGCTCTACCAACAGCGTTGCCTCACCACAGGGAGGATAAGCACAGGCCAGGCAGTGACAGGATTTTCACTGTTTCTTGCTCTGAGCAAGATTAAAATGCCAGCAGCTAGTCCCCGTTAGCCCCTCTGACTGTTGTTATCACCAAGAGAGGTGAATCAGTGCTCTGCAAATGCTGGGAAATCTAAAGAAAAATGTTAGTGCTAGCAGACACACAGAGGCTTAACTGAAGTGCTCATAGAGAATACTCTGGACAGCAAGAACTGACAGTTGTGCTACTAGAGAGAAAAAGCCTTCAGAGTTTGCCTTTCATTCTTCAGAAGCATCCATGAAATTTTTCATTTAGCTAAGAATTTAATTAAAGTTTTGATTTTTAAAACGTTTATGGTTTTCTCTAGTCTGCAAGCAAGTAACGCTGGTGTGGCTACATCAATATCAAATGTAAAAGCAAACAGTTTCTCCTGTCTAGTTCACACTTACAATGATGAAAAAAAGCCTGCATGAACTAGAACAGATTTTTGCCCCCCTTAATTCAGAAGTCCCCTGTTCCTTTCATATAATACCAGCTCTCACATGGAAAAACATTTAGGGTCTGTTCGGATTTTGCTGACATTTAATTTCTTACAAACTTGGAAAATGCACAAATGGGGAAGATTACTCCTTGCTAGAAATTAGTCAGCTACCTATGAGGTTATACCAGAAAGTTTTGACACCACAGAGTAAACAGTGATGGCCATAGAGCAAAGGACAAGCTCTGGACCTTCTACACTGTCCTTGCATATCCTTCACTCCAAATACGGGACATCAGGAGGAGTACTGGAGCCTACCAAAAACAACAGAGTTGTGACCCTCAAGACAAAATCAGCTTCTCATTTGTCCAAGCCCTTGTAAAAAGCCTTCAGGAAGGTGCAGGAGTGGGTTCTCCCACAAAGAACACTGTGCTGCTTGTTTTGAGCAAAAAATTGGAACCCAAACACATGCTGTTTGGTCAGATGGCTTTTTCAGTGAGAGGACACCCAAGCAGACAGAAGCGTTTGTGATGGTGCGGGAGTTGCAAGGTATTTTGGATGAAGTTAACTACATTTGTGCTATGTTGTTAAATCTTATTCATTCGTCAGAGGTCCTTTCTGCCTACCAGTCGCTGCTGTGGAAATGAAAACAAAAAGCTCTCACAGCACTGCACTGTGCAGCAGAACAGGTGACAATGCCTAAAGCTATGACTGAGCAAAACAGAACTGAGCAAGTTTTAGAAGCAACATTTGGTACACAGGCTCCTCATTAGCAATAGAGTCTCCCAACAGAGATGGGTGATAAATATTTTCTCATTTTTTAGAATGTGAGGTTCATCACAAACTGCATAGCTTTGGTGATACAGATGAAAACCCGTAACTGCTAGATCTCTGACTTGTTGTTCCCTCTAGAGAAGGAGATGGAGCTTTGTGTCCGTTGAACAGGGATACTGTAACCACTTAAAGACATATACTTATTAATCAAGCAACTTGCTCCAGCCTGTGACAAACAATGATTTTGTGTCATCACAAGCATCACCTGTTGTCCTGGTGCTTTTCTTGTTTCTCTTTATATGACTGCTGTCAATGGCAGCTGCAGTTTTAGAAAACAAACAGATGCCCACACCGAGAGGCATTCTTCAAAGTGCCTCCTGTTCCTCTTCAAGATATGGGCTTTTTTTTCCTGATATGCCATAATCCTTATAGCCATTTTTCTTCATGAAGTTCTCACAAGCATTCTAGGCTGCTACATCTTCCAGTTTCTGGATGTCAGTGTAACTGAGAAGAGATTCAGGACTGTTGTTTTCAGCAACCAAGAAGGAACTTCCATTAGACCCAAAACAGACTGATGCCAGTGACAGATGCCCTTGAGATGGAAAGGTGATCAATAGACAGATAGTTTAGTTCTTTTGTTTTTAAATCATTATTGATAGTACATCTTAAATTAATCTATCATTCTGCAAATCCTCAGCTCTTTTAAAACAAAAGAGTTCTGGAAGTTTGTCTTT
>VXAV01006113.1:289873-303376 GCA_013399715.1 Alectura lathami | reverse complement strand
TTATTAAATCACTGTTTCAGGTTCCCAGTTTCCTGCTCTTCCTGCAACAAAAAAATCAGGTACCCATTTGACCTACTTGTCCCTAACCCAGCAATGTTCAGAGCAAGAAGAGATCTGATGATAATGAACTTATCTTGAAAAAGGAATTGCAAACTATGTCTCAGACCCTGCAATCAATTATTCATGTGAGTAACTTTGAACTCAGCAGNAAAAATCTAGACCAATTTTATACTCCCCAAGGGCACCACAACAGTTCAAAGAAACTTTATAAAACCCATCATGGAAAGCAGAGGAAAAAAGTCGTGTTACCAGTGCAATGAAATCCACTCATGAAACCTCCTTCAGCCTAACGCACATGATCTTTCTTCTTCATCAAGACATTAACAGCTCCTATCCAGATGATGCTGCAGAGCTCTCTAGATGTAGAAAGACACAGGTCCACATATCCTATAGCCCTCATGCCTAAAACAAAAATAAAAAAGAAAGGACTTCTGTTATGATCATCCTCCCTAAGAAAAGGGGCTCAAACACCCCAGAGAGAGAAAACCCTAGAAAACCCCAATGCTTGAAAAGTGCTGCCTTGTCTTGGAGCTCAACTAACTTTGAGAGCGGATGAGACTGGCTGGTGATAACACAAAGGTTAAATGCATAAGAGCTAACGTTCCATATGTGTATTCCTTATTCCAAGGCACACAAACATGAACTTAAAAAGTAAATTACTGGGTCAAAAGAATTGATATAAAGATGATGAGTCAAAGGAACTAATATAAAAATGACAACACAAAGGCAAAGAAGGGGAAAAATCCAAAGAAATGAAGATCTGGTAGGGTGAAGTTATAAATATATAGAAGAATGTTAGAATTGTTGGTGTTGCTGAAGGGTAAAAAGGGGAAGATATCCCCAGCTTGAGGTAGACCTTGAGATTAATGGCACTAAGTGGGAAGCAGGGAGAGCACCGGTGAACTCCTGTAAATTGACTGACTTAAGATAACTAACATACTTCTACGTATGATTGTACAAGAATTACTCAGTAGAGCTGGAACATGTGGTCAGACAGAAAAGGAGCACATACGCCTGCACAGAAGCGTTTCAAGAGTGTTGAAAAGCAACTACATACTCTTCATGGCACTGGCCACAGCAAAATACACACAATGAAATACCTCATGAAATGCCTAGCTACTCAGTGCAAGCTGGATAATAGACAGTAACAGCTTTGAAGATCCAGCTCTGACAAAACCTCTGTTAAATGAATTCAATTCTTCATGCAGCCCTTGGGTAAATGAGCAGAAGAATTCCAACTGAGATTAAGGTATAGGATATGGGTATTTTGCATGGTGTGAGCCTACAGACAGAATACTGTCCTGTTCTGATGTCCACACTACAGGGGGGATAATAATACATTTACAAAGGTTATGAGAAGAGCTGCTTGGATGATTAAATGCACTGAAACACATGCCCTGTGGTGACATTCCTTAGCCTAATGACAAGGAGATTGAGGTGTGATTTGATCAAAGGTAGGGCAGCACTACCTGAGGACTCTTTATAAATGTCTCTTGATTATCTCAACTTAGCAAACAAAGCATAAGAAAAGCTTAAGTCAGAAACAGACTAAATTCAAGGCAGCCGTAAGGCAGCCATTTTTAACAGTGAGGATAATTAACCACTGGAGCATTAGAAGTGTTACAGTGTAGGGTGTCCATCACTGGAAGTGTTTCAGTAAGGATGGGAAGTCTTAAGATATAAAAATACATATATATTTGGCAAGCTCAGGTGTTAATTAAGTCAATTAGGAAAGTACTATGGCCTGCACAATTAATGAGTCAGAAAAAACAGCTCACAAAAGCATTTCTTCTGGCAGTGCAATCTGCATACTAAATGCAGGAAAGAAACCTCCTGCAACACTCCACAATGTATAGCTGAATGCCATCATAATATTGGGTTTGCCTTCCTTTCCTCCAATGTTATCCTTTCATCTGTAAGACATGTCCCTAAAGACCACCAGTGGTTAGGCTTTATATAGTGTTTACTGGCACAATCCCACCATCTCCTAATTATCAGAACTATAGAAAATATGGAGACCACTCCTTCCCACCACCATACAGAATAGAAAAATACTCATAACTATACATTATTCTCATTTTAGCTCTTTTCTTGAATCAAAGTAAAAAAGAAACACACCAAATCACTATCTGTCTTTGAAACTGCAGCACCAATAGGTGTCTTTGAGATCATGGGAACTATGGCCATAAATGGTTCAGCAGCCACGGAGAAATTAACAGCTCAAACATTTATAGGACTATGTGAGCCAAATAAAGACATAGTCAGTCCTGGCAAGCAACTAGATACGCACAAAGAGTATTACAAATTTCAGTAGCAGGAAGGTAACCTTTTATCTTTTGGGACTTACTTAAGGCTCTGAGAACAGATTACCTTCTAACATCTCAGTAGTTAGCTGAGACTGTAAACGATGCAACAGCAAAGATGAGTTCAAGATCAGACTGCAGGAACAGCGATTTGAAGATTATGTATTTGAAAGGTGAGTTTCCCAGGCAGGCAGGGAAGCTGAGCGCGTTCTTATGGCCATGGCCTCTGTGGCTTTCAGCACTGATGAATGGGACACTTTTGAACTAACTAGCTTTGCATCCCTGACAACTGCAGTACTCTAAGATATGGCAAATGCTGATATGACAGAATTATAGCACATATTCTCTAGCAATAGAAAAATAACACTCACAAAAGCTTATAAAAAAATTGACATCTCCACATGGAACATTTAAATCTGTACCAAGATTATACCTAAACACTACGAACAAAAAATTTAGATATAAATGGAATGATGGTTTTATAAACATGGTACAAGATGATGTTATACTTTGCCCTAAGTAAAAAATTGTAGAGAGCAAAGAGAAGCAGATAGATAAACTCCTAGTATATGGCCTAAAACAAAAAACCTACGGTCAAATTTGGTTAATTCTGTCACAGTTTTTCACAGTAAAAAGTGCCTAAAAGGAGTGCCTGGGAACCCAACTGAGTTTCATCAGAATAGGCCTAACTGTGAGAAAAACCAGTAAGTCCCAAAGCAGCAATGTATTTCCAGTAGAGTTTTATTTAAACTCTAGCTAAATAACCCACAGGCTCTCCGATAAGCTTAATGAGGCCAAAAGAGCAGTATCTCACCTCTGACCGAGCAAGCGGTAACAATATCTGTTACCCAGGCTAAGGAAAAGATCCTGCTGACTCTGCAGGTTGGAAGCCCATTTCATTGATAAATTATGACATAATCATTCTTGCCAGAGCCTTACTCGTCAGTTGAAAGAAGTTATTACTCAAATTATTCACGTAAATCAGGCCAGGTTCATTATATGTCAGCTTTGGACAGACCACCCCAGGCCACCCTTTGGTACAAGTACAAATTCGCAGTATTCACAAGAGCCTTTGGGAACCTTTTTGCTAGAAACTTTCCTTCAATTTGGCTGGGATGTTCCCATCATTTCTTAATAGCATGCACTTTGGTGGCCACTGTTGATGAGAGCGGATTAAGCAGCTTTACACCTGCTCCTCCTGCCTGCATGCTCACTTGCTGTGTTATGAAGAAGTGCAAGGCAGGACTGCTCCAGCGCTGCTGGTGCTGAATCAGCACCGGTACCACTGAAATGAGCAGCTGTGGGGCTTGGAGAGTGCAACGCAGAGTTCAAGCTGGCCATATAAATCGACAGCAACAGCAGACTGCTTATTTGGACCTGGCATAGGCTCAGTTCTTGGGCTTACAAAGCTCAGCATCCAAATTGTTGAACAGCTTGGGTTCTTGCCTGGAGATTGGATTGGAAAAGGAACAAGCCTTTGGTGGGATTTCCAATAGCTATTTTGACTGTCAGGTGCATTCGTACATCTAGGAATTACAAGTTTTGACAATTTAAAACACATGCCTCTGTTATCATACCAATCACAGATAAGGTGCTTTATCTCATGAAATTCTTTCATGAGATTTATTTCATGAGAAATATCTCATATATGAGAAATATCATGAGAATTCTTTCATGAGAATTTATTTCATGAAATTCTATTTAAGTGAAGCTGTTGCCCAGACAGATCACATGTTTAGGCAACTCTACTACTGTGCTACACAAACCAAGGCAGCCTTTTCTATTGTACTGATTTTGTTTCCAAATCTGATTTTGCTGTTTGTGTGGGTATTCATCTCTCAAAGACCTTGTCCTCACCAGAACTTTTGAACTCACTGGCCACATCTAGAAAAATGTGACGAGAGGACAGAAGCTGCAAAGGTCTGAAATTCCTGTAAGTTTGGTGAAAACAGATGACAGGGTAATGAAGAGATCCTACTACTGAAAGGACCACTGAAAGGCTGTGGACTAAGCATAAGTTACAGTCCTCCAACCTCAAAGCACTCATTCCTAGGGAAGAAGGCTTGCTCCCAGTGCTCATGGACCAGCTTCTTTCCAGAACAGGGAATATCCACATACCATTATTTAAAAAGACTACAACTACCAGCTGAAAAACAACAGTAAAGATTCCCAGTTTTGAGGCAGCATCATGGTGCTTTTGTAAGTAGCTTGCAAGGTAGTCTTCTGAACTACTTTAAACAAAAAATCTGAGAAGGTATTTATGAAGCTTTTGGATTTTGAAGATACCGGATATTACAACTTGTGTTAGCATCCTTCACTGCCCACTGCCTTGCAAGGACTTGGTCCTCTTAAGCTCCTGCCCCTAGCACGAGGCAAACATTACAGACTCAGACATAGTTTCAGGTCAGTGTGGAGATACATCATCTATCCTCCACCCAGAGGTAATAAGCTTGACGAAATAACATAGGCTATTCGTTCACAAGTTGCTTTGACTCTAACTCAAACTAGCTCCTTTGTGATGATATATCAGATGGAGTCAATACAACACTGCTCACAGGCCTCTAGATATGCTAAATAAAGTTTGCATATAAATCCACTTACCCTCATTCTCTCTGTCACTCATCCATTTTCCATGTCCCAATCCTCCTTGTGGAGTCTGAGTCTGTGTCAATACTGAGATGTGTGGCTGCATGTACCATGAGATGTGTGCAGAACGTACCTTCATGTGGGCCAGCCAACAGGACAAGGTGGAAAAACATAGCAGGATACTCTTCAGCAGAGTATGCTTTCCGCCTGCTTTGGGCTCTGGATATTCAGTTTGGTTCAGGTGGCAACAGTCTGTACTAAACACACCTGCATGCACTCACAGTCTGCAGAGCTGCAGGTGGTGCAGAACTAGCAGTGGTGGCTTCTAACCTCTAGTGGTTCTGCTGAGCAACCTGCTGCACCCTCCCATTTCTGCCACCAGTGCCCTTTCCACCTCCCTTCAGCTGCTTTCTATTTCTGCATTTGAAATCACTAGGAGCAGTGAGAATCCAAGCACTGTGCCAACACTTTTCACCTACTCTCATTTCTGATGCATAATATTTTGGCACACAGAATTTGCTTGATTCAAAGTACTTGAACACATAATGTAGGGAAAAAAGCACACAAACAAGAATGAAATTTCTTCCTGGCTGAAAGTCCTGCAGTTTGTGAATCGCTACAAACTGACAGACGTGTAGAACTACCACAGTCTGCGCAGCACCATTTATCTGGAAGAAGATATTCTCTTTAGAACACTGTTCACAAATTTGTGTCACACCTATGCAGTTTCCTTAGAAATTCTTTATCTTCTGCTATTTTTATCCATAGTACTTTAGTTTAGTAAAAAGTTATTTTAAAATGCCTCCAGTTTTTGAATAAGAGGAGGGAACCTGTATCATCGAGAGCTATGAGGGTGCTCCGTCTATTCTCCCAAAAATCAAAATGCCTCTAAGCTTAAAATTTAATTTTGATTGGAGAACAAACTAAGCCAATCCACTTTCTAAGATACAGAAAATTTGGTATAAATTTGAACTTGTCAAGTGCAGTTGCCAACATGAAGGGTGAGGCAGAAGAGAAATAAAAGGGGGTTGTAATCAAATCTCCCTACTACTCACTGCATCCTTGAGAAGGTCCATGACTACAGGCTTGCTTCCAGCATTTCAGAGATGCAGACCATGCTCTCTGTCCTCAGCGAACACTCCTTTCTTTCAGCCACCCCTGAGGCTTGGCTCTGTGCTTGTTCCCCTCTGCTCCTCTTCAGGGTGGCCCCAGCCACTTGTACCCACCCCATCCTCCAGTCTCCTCTCACGAGATAGCCTCAGCTGTTCACAGGAAAGAAGTTCCTGCTTTCCTTGCCAAGGGTTTCCTCTGGCCCTGTAAGCCTCTTCATGCAGGACCATGACCTAACACGAAGCAAACACTCCACATCCCAGCTTTTGTAACCCGAGTGCTGATCCTAGGGGGCAAAAAGGCTCTGAGGCACAGTTGCAGTGATGGTTATGAAGAGGAATGAAAAATATTATAAATGCTGGCAGATTACTCTCATTCCCTTCTAATTCCTCTCTTCCCTACCCATATGCAGTTGTCAGCTTATAGTACTGGAGGCAACAGCTAACTCCCACAAATGGCAAAATTCATACAGTGCTCAGGTGAAGAAGGATTGTGCACCTCCTGTGAGCTTCATGCTGCTCTCACTTCAGAAGAAGGCATGAACTCTTTCTGATGAAGCTACAGTGAACTGAGAAAATTCATAGTACCTTTAAAGTGTTCAGATATCATGGTGATATTATCCATGCAAATAATTCAGCAGATAGATTAATTTTCTTTTTAACAATTGAGATCCCTGCTTAGAGTACACGTCCTTTTACTTCAGTTGATAATGTTCAAATCACCTCTTTTAGCAGCCTCCAATCCTTAACCTCTCCACTTAAATTTATGGTTGGAAATAATAGAGCTATGGGAAAAAAAAAAAAAAAAAAAGATATTGCTTTGTTCAACTTACTCTATGGTATAATCCAATTGGCAGCCTACAGCCCAGTTCCCCAGAGCAGAGGAGTAGGGGGGGCATTTCTGCTTTTCCCACAAATAAATAACTGCCAGAAGAGAATGGCAACTGCAGGAGTAACATGCTTCAAACAGGTGCTGCTCCTGCCATGGAGGCCTTGCTCATTTCTCTTTCCACTTTGGAACAACCCTCACTGCTGTACTGGGTGTAGGGAAGGGACTAGGAAACCACTCCACTCCACTGCCCTGCAGACACATGTGGGGTTGCATCTTCTCAACAACATGGTCTGCTGCTTTAATTGCAAGTTCACCCTCTGTTCCTTCATCCCGACTGCTACTCATGGACTGAACTGGTCCCTACCCCATGGAGATGGAAAAGCCTAGCCATCAAAATTTTGTCGCAACATTGAAATGCCCTTGGTGTGCTTCACGCTTGTAGCAATGGAGCAGAAGTGGAGACGGAGTTGTTCTGGCAGGTGACAGAAGCATTTCTTAGGTGAGGGTCTTTTAGTGCCAGTGTTTTGGAAGAGACAATTTACATAACTACAGATTGTTCATGTCTTGTTACCTAGTAGATGTGTAGGCCTTTCTGGAGAATAAACAATTCCACTCATGCATTCTTTATTAGAAAAATATGTTGGTACAGTCAGATTTTGCTTCTGTTAATAGATAGAAATGGAAAAAAGCAAATAGAGAGGTAGTTTCCCCTTGGCATAGAAAGGGGGACAGGCCCTGGCCTCCTTTGAAAACAGGATTGGTGACAGCTGATGCAAGTTATAGTCTTACAAACTAAAACAGAAATTGTGAATAAAGGCAGGAAGGGGTGGGGTGGTACTGAGTGTGAGGGGTTTTTTTAGATTTGAGAGCATCTATATAATATCAGTAATAATTAATGGATACAAAGTAGTGGGATGGATTTGCTCCTTAACTAGTGAGTCCGTTCCAGAGAAAGCACGTATTTCTGAAAAGAGATTATGGTAAGAAAATATAGAAGGATAGAAAGAAAAAGATATTTTCTCTGCTACAAAGTAGTCATGATTTTTTTTTTTTTTTTTTCTGTGATTAGCAAGCCAATAACACAAGTGTGTCTTGCAGCCCAGGAGCACTTCCTAGTTGATCACAGCAATGTGTCAGCAGCATGGATGGCTAGCAGTGTATCTACAAGCTGCACAGTACCAGGGGACAAATCACTCAGGAGGGAATAAAAGGGTGTTTGTCTACTTCTCAACTTTCTAGTCATCCAAACGGCCCATTAGGAAACCACACATTTCTGTTTCTCAGCTTTTGCCTGCTCCACACCATATCTTTGATCCCTCGTTGTGGAAAACTCAGTGTTTGAAGGTGATGTCTAGAAAGTCAATGAGTTTATTCTAATTAGAAGACAATGAGGATCTGATTTCAAAGATCCACGTAAACAAAATAAATGGAATCACCACACAAGATGACTGCCACCATGCTGGGCTTACGATTCCAGCAGTGACTTTCAGTATTAAGGAGGAAATAGAATGACAGTGGCCCTTCTGTGCATACCAGACAGGCACTTCAAGCTTTTTGTTAACTTTCAGAAGAGCTTCTATGTGGTCTCACAGGAGAGAACAAACAAGAAAGTATTATTTCTGTTGCAACTACATCAGTTGCCGCAAATGACAGTGAGAGAGGAAAAGAAGGGTGACCTTACCTCCTCTGCCTACTGCTCATCAGCATTATAAAGGCCTAAAAAGACTGAGGAAGATATAACATGAGAAATCACATCACTACAGTTAGATCCAAAGGGAAGAAAAGCATCATAGTAGTATGTGTCCCATCAGGCAAAATTTATTAAATACCAATCATACGTGTTGCATCCAAATTGTGGTGTGCTAATATACATCAGCAACTATGAGTACATTTATTACTCCAGCTAGTTTCTGTGTCACTGCTGGAAGATATTAATTTGAGATCTAATAAGAAAAATGAGATAAACAATTCTTTTGCTGAAAGGATGATGAACCAAACTGGTAAAAGCTGATTAAAATAAGCAGAAATGACTGCTTTTTAGCCTGGCCCTATGGCTAATTCTTTGGGACACTGAACACCCAGCTTCCAGTCCTTGTAGCCCCAAGCAGGAAACACGAGAGAGAAAATCCACAGCAGGAGTAATGCAATGTGACCTCACTGGGGCTTTCCTACAGAGATGATAACACCAGTTTTTGATCATGACATGGCACCCTGCAAATATGCTAGTTAGCTAGGATCTGCTAAAAATTTTACATTTGTGAGTGTGGCTTTTTTGCTATGGAGTGCCAATATCACACAGAGTTGCTATTGCAATAGTAGTGGGAGAATTGAGCAATATTTACTGAATCCCTATAACACAAAAATCAGACACAAAGAAAAGCAAAAACAACACCTTGAATCCTGGGGTTCCTTTTAAAGAACTGTTTAGTGCCCGAATACTGCAGAAAAGTGAGAGAAGTTTGGCACCCAAGCCTAACTAGGTTAAATGTTTATGTGCAGTTAGTTACACGCTCTTTTAATTGCAGAAAAGCAGGAAGAGTCATAGATGAGCCTGAATCACAAATTAAATACCACAAGGCTAATTTGCTCCATCTAGAGCTTTTGTTTTACTGTAAACAAACATCTCTTAGCCTGCTCAGCCTATTTTAAGATGAAGACTGTGCAGAGAGAAGTGCCAGTGTGACAGACCACTGTTCCTAAGATACTTATACCTCTGGGAGCAATGCTGCAAATATACACCATATTCATCAGCTCTGACAGGGAGGAGTTGCCAATGAGCTGGAGACATGACGGTGGGGTCAGCACGATGACCCACTGCGCCCGCAGGATGCACGGGGAAAGCCAGCAGCGCTCGCACCGCATCACGTAAGCTCATCCTCAGGAGTTTTTAGTACCGCTACAGCAGTAGATAAATTGTCATGCAAGTTAGGGAAATTAATTTTGGCCAGTTCTAATTGTGCTTTTCTGTAACAATTTGCCACAGAGTGAAAGTGGCAAGTGTCTGCTTTCTAACAGGCAGCTGACGCAAGCAGTAGAGGTTAAATGGAAGAGGCTTCTTGGTGAGGGAGTGAGGAAGTGTTCTGCCACCCTAAAAGCTGTGCTAGGAGAGCAACTTTCCCATAAAAGGGAACACTGCAGCTCAGAGATTTTGCAGGGAGATTTTGTGACATGCCTGGCACAGCTTCTGCTAGGGTCCGTTCCCAGCTGCAACGCAGTGCTGGTGGCTACCAGCACAGTCCAAATTCAGATGGGTGGCTCAGAAGCAGCAGGGCAGATTCCTCTGTAGCTCTTAGCTCAGTTCACAACACAGCCTGCATTTCGAAGAGATTACTTAACACTTTTAGAAGCAACTACTGAATGCAGCAGCAGCATTCGCCTCCTTAATTGATGTGGAGCCTTTGTACATGTCATTTTTCATTTCAAGGTTTCGGATCTCTGAATAGAGCTCAACTGTCTCTTCACTATAATATCCCTCATCCTCTCTTTTTCTATTGATTATGCCTCTATTCCTCGCAGGTTTCAAAGAGAAGAAATGCATAGCCAGTTTTCCTCTTGTGAAGCATCTGAGAAAAGAAATGGAAGAATCTCGTAAATCCCAAACCAAAGCAGCACAAACTAGTGAGTGCAAAGGGAGACAAAAAGCTGTAATGTTCTGGAGATAAAATGAAAAGGTAAGAAAAGGCTCCTGCGTGTTTTCTTCCCTCCTAATGCACATAAGAGTCATTGCAGTCTTTAATTGCTGGTGGTTGTGGAGAAAATAGAAGGGTTGAAGAAGAGTGAAGCCAGGGAAAAAATAATGGAAACCTGACCAGTGACAGGAGCTGATTACTGTTGGCAGACTGCATAGGTCTCAGATTCATGCTGTGACTTAGGAAATAAGTCCTGGCTGGGATGCATTTTTCTGGAATATCCCTAAGGAATATTATCAGTGATTCATCTAAGCAGCCACTGGATATCATTACTGCTCTACCAAAACTGAAGATAAAAAAAAAATCTGGAAGATATAAAAGAAACAAGTGCCCCAGATTTTCTCTCAAACTGTAGCAAAGAGATCATAAGGGTGGGTAAGGAGAGGAGGGGGGAAGGAAGAGAGGGCTGAACTTTTCATCTGCACGTCCTCAGTTTGCCTTTAAGCTGTGCACATCTAGTTTACTCTTGTCAGAAGCTACCACCACTGTACTTTGTAGCTTTTAAAAGAAAGAGATAATTGCCTTTTTCTCCAGTCACATGCTCACTAATACAGAGCTTTATTTTTCTTTCCCCAAACCTGCACAGTAGGACCTCCATCACTCAAAATAACATAAGCTTTGCTAGAGAAGTTAATGTACTATCCAAAGCAAACACAATACAGAGGCTCTGACAGGTTCACATTTTGAAGTCCCTTTTGAACTCAGAATTTCTCTTTTTGCCAGAAGAACAGTAGCCAATTATAAATTATAGTTCTTTGCTAACGCCCCACCCCAACAGTTCCTATGGGTGAAGTTCCCATTGAGTGTGTGCTGTATTAGGTTGGTTTTATATCTCAGAATAGTTGTTGGGTATTTTCTGTATCATGTTGTTCAGCTAATACATAGCTAGTCAAATGGGAGAGAAAGGGGAATTAATTCTAGAAAGAAATGAGCTTTTATTTCCCCTTTTTTTTTTCTTTTGAGTCAAAGATATGCCAAGAAACATATTTTAAACCATGGCACCAGATACTCAGCTGGACCTTTAGCTACAGTTCACTAATTTACATCAGATGCCCCACAGGGTCTATTTCACTTGCACACTTCAGTGGAATATTGTTATTGAAATCAGCGTTCTTATATATAAATATATAGCCATTCCAAGGAGAATGTAAATATCTACCGCAAACCAAATCCAGCCTAGATTCTCTGAACCTTGTAGGAATTAATTGCAAGAATTACACTTTGGAGCTTTTAAAGTAAGAGATAATTGCCTCTTTTTCTGTCATGGGCTTACTAATACAGATCTTTAGTTTTTCCAAATCCTCCACATTGGGACCTCCATAAGTCAAAGTAATGTAAACTGTGTGAGAGATGCTAATGTTAAGCACTACAAAAATATTCAAATGGGCTATACAGTATTTCAAGTGTGAAAAAAAAAAAAAGCCTGTGCATTCAGGAAATATTTCTTTACCGGCTTCAAGGAGAACATGTAAACAGGATTTTTTAACCCTCCACTGTTCGCAGGGGGCTCTCAGGGGGCTTACCACATAGCATCTCAACACCCAGTTCAAAGAGGCAGTCATCCCAGCCTTGGGGAATTAGTTAGGTGCCCAAAGTTCAGCCTGTTTCTAATTAACTTACAAAGCTACAACCTCAGTCAATAAACCAACATTTGAGTCACAGATAAACTTATCATCCCTTGAGTGTGAACAGCTCATCCTTGCCAGGAATCTAAGAGCAGCTGCTGCCTCACTCTGTATCATGGGTGCTTGTTAGTCTACTCATTTTCACTGAACTGTTAGATGGCCTGTTCTTATAAAAGCCCACTTGCATCGCTCTAATTCCTGCTAAAATGTTTCCCACCCTGGTAGAAGATCCACTGAATAAAAGACTAGAAAGAGGATCAGCTAAAGGATGTTTAGCTCTCTCCTTTTAGTACAGAACTTATTAACGGGAACTAGGTATATCCCACAGCGTCGCAGTTCCTAAAATAGCTACAGACAGAGGAGACAGTGAAATGCAGAAAACAGAGTGTTAACTCTCCTGTGAATTACTATCACAGTTTGCTACTAATTGAGAAAGTAAATAAAAAAGGTCCTGACAATATGCTCTTTTCTAGTGGGGGCTATTCTCATAAAATGCAAAATAAAATTTTGCCAGTTGTCCTTCTGACTACAAATTCTTTACAGTGGAGAAAATGTTTCCCTTCTTTTAATGAAAAAAAAAAAAAAAAAGACTAAAATTTATGTTACTACTAGACTGAGAAGCCAGCTGTATAATGCAGCTTCAGTATTTTTGTTGCACTTCATGGCAACCTGCAGCAAACTGCCACATCCTTAGGGGCTGCACACCAAATGTCACCCATAGGTGCAGTTGTGCAACTCTGTCTGAAAGCAGTCATAAAATATTCTGCCAAGAACTTGGCACCTGGTTCCTACAAGTTACCTGGAAGGAACAGGGCTTGGTGGAGAGAGGATGCAGGATGAGTGGGCAACAGTGTATGAAGCCCTGAAGGGTTAGGAGAAGTGGGTACAGGCAATCACCATGGGAGCAAGGGAGCAGGAAATTTACAAAAGGCTGCAGCCTCCTAAAGAAAGCACACATATTTACAAACACTGCACAGGCATTCCTAGTCTTTCTGCAGTGATCATATCTTCACCCGAAATGTAGATATCCATTTAAATTCAAAATACTCCTGCCTTCTTAAGATGCAGAGATTACCATCACTGTCTTACAGGAACAAGACTTTTACACCCACAAGAGGTAGGAACGATAAATTTGTTAAAATATTCTGGCACTGGACTCCAAAAACTGGGATCACAAAGAGGTCTCTAATGACGAGCCTACTTGGCAGCTAGGAGCCAGGCACAAGGAGCTGCAATTTCCACTCTTTAGATGAAGGCTCTTGTGAGGAAGAGGAATTCAAATTAAAAAAAAAAAAAAAA
>VXAV01006113.1:260114-281992 GCA_013399715.1 Alectura lathami | reverse complement strand
GGGGGCTCCGCGCCCCACGGCCGCGCCGGGTGCCGTCCCCCGGGGGCTGCGGGCACTGCGCGCTTGCTGGCACTGTGAGTCTGGGAAGGGATGCGGCGCTGGGCTGAGAATTGTTGCGGGCATCCAGGCGGTGGGGGCGAGGGAGGAGGTGAGGGCTGGAGGAGGGTCGCGTGTGGTTGGAAAAGTGTTATTGATAATAACAGTAACTGTAATAATAATAGTGATGATGAAAAAGGAGAAGTATAATAAGAACCTAGAATTTTTATTTATTTATTTTTTTCAACTGTCTTGGCTTCTTGGCGCTACCTAGTTGCAGTGAAATGGATACAGGGCAAAGCCCTTTGGATCACAAGCAAAAGGCAAAGTGCAGAGCTGGACATAGAGCAGAGCAGAGACAAGGCACTCCCTTGGCGCGAAGAGGGCAGAGAGGGCAGTTCTGGGGATGCAATGGGAATTTTGACACATGTGAAAGCTTTTATCTGGGGAACGGGCTGGGGAGTGATGGAGGTGGGGGAAGAAAGGGGGTAGGCGTGCAGGCATTTTACAAGAGAGAAGTTGGATGATTGCAGAAAGAAAGTGCTGAATTTGGTTGTGTCAAAAGAAAGTGCTGAATTTGGTTGTTGTCAGTGTTTCTAAGGAGCTGGTAGCGTACTTTGTATGTCAGATAGATTGAACTATTTATATATTCACATATATAGAACACCTACATGCACATGCACACAACCCGATGCACAGTGCATGCATTCCATGTGTGTATTCTCATGTGGAAGGTTCTTATGTGCAGATAAGCAATGGCAGTGGAGGTCAGTGGCTGGGGAAAGAAGTCTTGTCACTGCTGCAATAAAATCCATATTTTATGGAGAGTTAAATGCAGTACTTCGTAAGTGCAAGTGGACGGTCACCTAAGTAACTCCTGATGACATTCAAGGATCAAGAAGTTTAATGACCAAAATTACTCCCGGTATGGTGGCACAGCTGCTACTTTCATACAAATCAAGGGGAAGGGGCATCTTTCTCCTTGTACTACTGCATGACGTAAGATTTTAAAGTTCTTTTGGCACTGCATGGTGAAATTGTATAACAAAATTTGCTTACCGAGTGTAAGGTCAGTCCTTTCTCCAAATGGACAGCTCTTCTAGCACAGCTGGAATAGAGAGGATGGCCGTTGCCATCTGTCCAGGATTTGGCGAGGACAGCATATATGTCCACATGTGTACTCCATGAGCTGTGTGCGTGGACACATGTGCGAGCAGGGCAATACAATCGAGAGCAAGGTTAGTTTCATTCCCTTTTGTCATAGGGTCATGTGTATTAGTACCTTGGAAATAACATAATTCCAAGGGAATAAAATTGCTTGAATGTGCAGACCTCTTTGGTTTTAATCAAGAGAGACATAACTCTCCCAGTCAAGATAAAGGCTTATCTCATGTATTTGCTGGGCTGAAATCTCTATTATGCAGTCAGTTCTGTGCAAAAGTGCTTGCATATTACTTAAAGCATTCCATAAAATTGATTAACATCTGTTCCTGAGCAATATGATGCTATGGGTAATGGTGCATCCCCATTCGTTTCTTTTTTTCTAATTCCTGTTCAAAGGCAGTAAGTTTGCGTGTCACAGGAGAGCCGGGTTGGGCTTGGAGGCTTGTGATCAAGTAGATTTCTTTCTCTTGGATACATACAGTTTTAGAGGCCTGGCAGCAATGGCACAATTGGATAGCTCCTTTAAACAGCCCAAACATGCTAATAAAGACTGCAGGGCTGAATCCCTTTTTCCTCTCCTCTGCTCTCTTCTCAGATGTTATCTGACACAGCACCGGTAAATATATAATCTCATATGCTTCTGGCTTTCAGCTGCACCGTAATCTTTCTGGACATATTTCTGGTGGCTTGCAGTTGACTTTTGAGGTGGGGGAGGCAGAGGAGGAAGGCAGCCAATCTTTGCAGGGCAGCATAATCAGAGGCAGCAATGCTTTTTTTTTTTTTTTTTTTTTTTTTTTTCCCTCCTAGGGAAAGTGGCATTGATTCAGTCCTGTTGTAGTTCTCTGCAATTATCCTTTTGCAGCCATTTAAGGACCTGGCAAACTGGGGTCCCCATGGGGACTTATTAGTTCCTCTAGGTATTTTAGCTTTCACACCAGTTCAAAGCTCTTACACATTGCCATGCCAGCGATACGTAGATATAGTCGTCATTTTCTAAGCAAGTTGTTCAGCTAGAAATATGCATCTTAACTTCTGGCTCTTCGCTCCCTTCCTCCCTTGCAGTGTTCCCATGCAGGCAGTAACCTGCCGCTCAAGGCAGCCTTTCCTTTCAGAAAGTTTGCATTTTGCCATCTGCTGTTTCAAAAATATTTAGTTGAGAGACTTCCTTGAAAGCAAAACACATGCATTAAAAGTTGCTGGTTTCTTTAGTGTTTTTTTTTTTTTTTTCCTTCCTCCTTGCTGCTGAAGATCTTGAAACTAATATAAACTTGATAGAAGTTCCGGCTGTGCTTCCCAGCTGCGGTCCTGCTGAGCTGCTGTGCTCAGCGTGCAGCACGCTGCCTAGGGCACGCTGGGCTCCTGGGGCAGGACCCTCCCCGAGTCCCCTCCTCTCCCCTCCTGTCCGCTCCACAAATTTTACTTTGACTGCAGACTGCAGTGCACCTATCTGCTTCACGTAAAGCCCTGCAGTATTTGGGGGTTTGGAAGGAATCGCTCTTGGCTTTTCCAGTGGATGCCTGTGCTCTCTGCAGTGGTCTCGTAAATTGTGTGGGGCATCGGCTTTTACTCATTGTTACATGGCGGTATCCATCTCTAGCTTAACTTTTTACCCTGCTTTCTGCCCTTCCTTGGCTACTTTTAAACTATGCTTAGTTGCTAGTGCAATCTTGTAGCATTATGGCTCAAGATGAGGAGGAAATTGCTTATGGATCTCCTTGGAAATGGTGGCTAATTGCTAAAATGAAAGGTAGCTGAAATCTATAAAAACGAGTGGGTAGAATCTGTTGGAAACAGCAGGCCCCACCGCGATGGTACCTCGTCCTGCGTAATGGCTGCAATTCCTCTAGTGGCTCTGTTGCAATTACGCCAGAATAAAGCAGAATTGGTTTTCAGTATCTTTTGATTATCATGCTCATGCGGGAAGTGCCATGGAGGGGCCCTGTGCTGGGAGCTGGGTGTCAGGGAGACTTCTTAATTAACCCTTTCAAGACACCGTGAGCTGCAGTCACGGTGCTGCTTTCTTCAAACGCTTTGAGTCATTGGGGGTTGCTTCTTGTTTTCTTTTTTTTTTCTCTAAATTTTTAGTTTGATTCCCAACTCTCAGAGACAAGGCAGACAAATGTGGTTATCACTGCCACTGGGGCCAAACTCAGGTTCTCTCCAGCAGAAACCTCTGAAATGAGCCCCTCATCCCACACATCAAGCTCTGTGTGCTGCTGAACCCAATCTCTTCTGTGGACTCTGTGCGGGGTTCAAGTTGCAGTATAAATGCCTAAGCGTGCTCTGGCAGAGATAAAAGTCCAGCAGCAGCTGGTTTGCTCTGCTGCTTGCTTAGTCATGGCACCCCTTCCAAGGGGTCTGTAGATATTAGGTGCTCTGAGGACAGAGATGTTCTGACATGCCAGCTTGTTTCATTAGGGATGGGGAGAGAAAAGATATAGAGGGGATGTTTAGTGTGATTAAACTCAGCTGCTATCTGTCTTTATTTGCTTAACAAAAGATGCAGGGCAGATTATTAGTCCCTGTTTGAATTTTAAAGACACCCTTGAAGAATGCATAATAAATGCAAAACACCAGCAGTCTTACGCTAAGCAGGGAAGCGACAGAAAAAGTCATCATCTCTGTCTGTACTGAGTGACACTGCAGGAGAACTAGGTGGAGAAAGTGCTGCATAAAGGCATTTTTTGAGTTTGGGGGTTTTTTTGAGTGCCCCTCCTCGCGTCTGTTTGGGTTCTTCTTGCTGCGCATCCCACCCTAAGAGCTTCTCTCATCCTACTCCAAGGACTGTCCCATATCTGCCAGGGTTCCATCCAGCCTCAGGTTCCTCGGCTTCTCCAGGCACTGCTGTGTGTCCTAATTCCGACTGCAGACCGGTGGGTTCCCCTCCCCAAACCAGTGCCATCCTGCCTTGTACCCATGACTGCCTCCTGTGCTTACTCCAGATGTGGCTGGCTGCCAAAGTTGTCTCTCATTATATTTATTTTCCTGGCTGTGTGCTTGGCATTGAAAGGCCCAAACAAATATTGTGGATATTTACATTTATGCCTGTGTTTGTTAACAGGAGCATTACCTGAAGAAATTAGGGTAACTGTAGTTCAGGACTTTCAGAGCGGTGTCCTCCCTAGGTTACGGTGCTGGACCTCCTAAAAGAAGTTAGAAGTGACGCAGTGATTGCTTCACTGCGATGGTACCAGAGCACCCAAAATTGTGCTGAAACATCCACCCTGGCACTGGTACTGCTTTGTCTTTCTTCACACCCAGCCGCAGGGCACGCTCTCCATACTGTCCCCTCTGCCAAGCACACATGCACAGAGCCTATACGTTTCCATCTGGTCGCATTCAGGAGCGGTGCCAGCCTTGCTGTGTTTTAAGTAACCTGCTCAATAATGGCTTCATTCTGGCATTGTGGGTAGATATTTTGCGGATTGATTATCCTGCCTTGCCAGGATATACATATATATTTCTACATATTCAGAAAGTGCTTAGTTATAGCCAGAATATGACTATTAGATTTGATTTGCAACATAAATACCCATCGGATCCCCACAGCTCTTCCCTAATGACACACCGCAGCACACAGAGGAGAGCACTTTATGAATGGGACCGCTCCTGTGCTATCTGGGTGCCTTAATTTCTCTCAGCTAAACTAATTCCATTATCTTGCTATAATGTTTGCAGCTGCCTGTGAGATAATAGGTAGTGTTTCTTTCCAGCACTCCCGCTTCTGCATCTAATCGCAGAACCAGAGCAGGAGCACCTAGGAGAAGGGTCAGCAGGAACTGAAAATTAGCACAGAAATTAAACACGAGTCAAATTTCCCCAGGTACTGCAGGTGCATGCTTACCTAGGTGTGAGGCATAGCTGCCTTCTCCCTAACTGCAGCATCTCCATTGTCAGCTAATAGTTCTTATAAGCACAAAGGCTGCTTAATCAACACAATCGTTAGCAACTAGCTCTGCTTTGGCGGGACCAGACCCAACAAAACATTCACCTCTAATGCTAACCCTGCGTTGGGTGCACGTGGGGTGGTGGTACTCCACATCTGTTCTGCACGTGGGGTGGTCGGGTGGTGGGAGAGCCACATGCATCTGTGCGTCCCCATCAGGTGCTGGCATCAAGCAGCATGGGGACTGGCCTTGGCACCAATGCTCTTGCCCAAGGGAAAATCCTCTTGCTTAGAAAGAAATTCACGTGTCCTCCTCCCTCTTCCCCCCAGTTCCACTACATTAACAGAAATAACAATTAAAAGCACGGTTGCTTTAAGTTTTGCCCTAAGCATTCAGGTGAAAACAGCTTCCTCGCTGAATTGATTCTCTTTGAGTGCCTGGTGGTTTGTAACTTTAGGGTGTCATTAGTCTGGCAATCATTATTTGACAAAAGCATCTTCACGGACAAAAAGAAAGTGAAATAGCTCATTGTATCATGTCACAAAAATAACACTTTATCTCTGTGAGATGCTGTGTGGACATTTGGTGGCCTTCACATAAGGGAAAAGGCATCATTGACCTACATGGGGCATTAGCTCAAAAGCTGTTCAAGTATTCCACCATCTCTAAAAAATATCTTCACCATACAGCCCCCCAGTGAGGCTGCCCTCTGTAATTGGCCTTGTTTTTCAGAGAGGGGAAGCAGAGCACAGCAGAGGTGAGTGACTTGCCCAAGGTCACACAAGGAGTCCGCAGCATAGTTGGGATGCTGAACCAGATGCTGAACCAGTGAGGACAGCTTGCAACCAACCCTCCTGCCTCTCTGCTGCTCACTCAGGTTGTTGGAGCTGATCAAAGAATGGATGGAAAAAAATCAGATTTGGGTCTCTTTTTTCATCCAGAAGAAAGCCAATTATTTTTCTCAAGGCTCCTTGCAGCTGCTTTGACATTCTCTCCCCAGAGGACTTTCTGGATGTCTTTTGCCTGTTTATTCAGTCATGTTCTGTATGGAGGGGAAGAGGGAGGCTGGGTAGCTCCAGAGCAGTCTGGGACAAGACTGAAAATTTCATTCTCAGGGGACAGTCATCTGAACTGTCCCTAAGCAAGGTGGAGATGACCTTCCTCTCTACATTGGCCTGGATGGAGCAGCCACAGAGCTTCTTTGCCAATCCCTGCCTTGTCCATTTCCACCTACTTATGCCTGCAGGAGAGAAGGGGATAAAGAAGCCTCACAAAAGGCTGCTGCTTCTGCATGCTGCTGCCCGTGGCTTGGGGCAGCCAGAGGTCATGCTCCACTCTCCTGTTCACCTATGTGCCTATAGGAATCCATTTCAAAGCACCCCTGCTTTGTAAACATCTAAGGAGAAGTATTCATAGTGCATAGCTATGAAAGTGAGCCAAAGGAAAGTTACTTGAATAAGGACATGGCATACACCGTACTCCTGACATGGGTATTGATCCTGGTGTTAATAAACAGAGAGAGAATTAGGAAAAGATTTAAAAAAAAAAAAAAATTGAATTTTCAGGTTATATGGTGGAGTTAGACACAAATAGTACCAGGCTCTGAGCCACTTGCATCCCACTGTGCCCTAATGTTTTTGGACCTGGCCTTACAAACTGAGCGACCACTGTAAGGATTCAAGAGAGCCTATTTCCTCATTTTCACAGTACGAAGAGTGCTCTGGGAGATCACAGAGCAGGAATATATAGAGTTAGAATCCCTTTCAGGGAGCAAATTCCTTTTGTGAAATTGGTGCTCAATTTAGCTGTCACTGCTGAAAGGGAAGAAGATGCAGAAGCAACTTTTAAGTCCACCAGCCACATCCCTTTAAGCAATCCATGCTGTGCCAACCAGTTTTATAAAACTCTGTATTTCATCTAAGTTCCATTTAAGTCTAAATAATATGAATGTCCTGCTACTGTATTTCCCTTCTCACCACCGATAATTGCCAAGTTATTTCTGCTATAAACAAAGCAGTGCTCTTCTCTCCCTCTGTGTTATCATACCTGGACCCAGAGCAGAAAGTTGTTGAAGACATGTTTACTTTTAAACAGACCACTGCACTGCACCACAGCCCACAAGACTGTTTGGATACTGAACTGCCTTCCTGGATCAAGATGTCAGGACCTTGCAAGGCAGTGTTTACCATTAATTCAGTGCTGACCAAACAGCAACCTCCAAAAATTTGTATACTTGTTGCCCCTAAACATTAGGCTAGGAAAAGTAGGGATGGAAACAACCGAGTAAGGAATGATCATCATTTCCCGCTGAACTCCCGTCAGTAATACCATCCTGGCTCATCTGCACAGCATGGAGCTGCATTCCCTGCTGTGCCTCTGCCTCCGCCAGTGGCTGGGCGCAGTCGCAGGGGGACGCAGCACAGGGATGCTGGAACATCACAGGAGCATCTTGCTTTTGCACAAGTGTTGCACCGCTCAGGGCAATTCTTACCTCAAACTCTTCTTTCAGATGTCTCTGTCTTCACGTTGTCTGTACTTAAGATAAAGCAGTGTGTACTAATCTGAGGTGAAAATGCTGCCCCAGTGTACCTTATTTATTAATATTTACAGCCATCAGCACAATTCCACAATCTAATTTCAAGCAGCTTTGAAATTCAGTGCTTTTCAGAGCAGTGTTTCCTGTCAGAAACAGAACTGTGCACACTGATTTGTAGAAAGGATTTCTCTTCCTCTTAAAAAAAAAGGCTCCCACTTTTCTCAGTGCAGAATTTATATTGTTATTAAATGAAATGTATTATCATATTTTAGCAGTTTGAGCTGTCTTTTACAGGATTTCTAAAACTGTTCCTCATTAATCTTCTGCAATCCGTTTGTCAGATATCTCAAAGCTACTTGATATCACAGTTACTTTAAGGTATGATAGAGTTTTCCTTAGCAACAGGTTGTAATTTCAACCAGGCTGGTAAATGTGAGGTCAGAAGCTGGTTGTCACAAATCTAGGTTAAGATATACTGCGCATCCTCCCTTCCTGTTGAAATACCATCCTGAATCTTGGAGGAGCAAATATAAATACTGGGGTTACTCCGGGACAGCTTTTGTCCACTCGCAATGGCTCGTTTAATTAAGCATATTTTGTGTTTATTACAGAGGCATTTATCTTTGGCCAAACTGGCATTAAAACCAGCCTTCACGTGGTGCAGGCCTTCAGATGCAGATTCAGTTTCGAGCCCTGGCCCCAGCCAGTATCCGTTACCTCTCTGCGGCTCCAGGTCATCGGGGACGGAGCTGCTGCAGCAGTGGTGCTGCCTGAAGAGGGAGGGGGACTGTGGCAGCCCTCCTGACCTGGGCAGGCACCTGAGCCACACAACAACCAGAAAACTTCCTCCTGGAGGCTGAACCCGAGCACAGTGAGCACATAGGCTGGATGGCTACCAGAGACCACAGCTTCAGTAAGTGGTTGACAGGGGCCAGGTCAGCGCAATTGCAGACACGGGGGGTGTTTAGTTAAGTCCCAGACTTAGTGTGCTTTGCTACAGTAGTGACAGAAAGTAGTATGCTGTGGCTGTGGCAGCAGTTTTCAGCTCTCTGAATGGTGAGGTGAGCGCATGGAACCAGTTGGTGCTTAAAGTCCTTCATTTCCTTTGAGGGTGCCATGGTGGAGGGTTTGCTATTTTTTCATATACACCACTAATGATAGTGCAGGACTCATGCTTATTCCAGCTTCATTTACAGGATGCGCTCTATAAAGGGTGATGGGGATGTGTTTTCAGGCACCACCCAACTTCATATTTTCTCCTTCCCTTACATATTTCTCTGCCTCTGTTGGACTGTTTCATGCTCATCTGTGGTTTTATAACAAAACGATCCTTTGCCCAGCTCTCTGCGTGTTGCCTCTGGGAAGACAAGACACATCAGGAAGCCAAAAGTTCAGTAGACATCAGTGTGTTGCAAATAGGTCTCTGTCCTCACATGTTGTGTCACGGGGCTGGATAAGCTTGCTCTGCACCTGCTGGCATCGCGTGGACTTGGAGCGACCGAATGGAGCAGAGACCAGGCAGGATTCAGCTGTAAGCTGGGATGGGATGAGTTATTGTAAATAACTGAGCTGAGCCATTAGAAATAAGTTGCTAATGTAAGCAAGATTAACTTGATGTGCTGCCTGAAATGAGATATTAGAGATGATAGGGAGAGAGAGAGAAAACTTTTCATTTAGATGGAAACAGGATAGATTAATTAAGCAGCAATGAACAAGGAACTTTTCCTTGAATTGATATGAGGCTTGCAGTGCTAATTTAACACAAAGTACAGCTCCCAATTTGTTATTAAATTAAAATGGCTTTTAGAATTGTTTATGTTTTTTTTTTTTCCTTATCTGCTTCTGTGTGGCAAAATGATTATTCCGGTTAGTTAAAGAAACCAGTCAGAGCAACAGAAAGTGTAGGTTGAAGGGGGGAAAGATTGTCCTGTTGTGTAATTAAGAAATATACACTAATATCCATGACATCGTGAATAAGCACTTCAAAGTAGCAAGCGTGCCTCTGTATTGCGTATTAAACCAAACAATTAACATGCTAACAAGCTGCTTTGGACATACAGTGAAAAGGCATTGCACTTAAGGAAATGACTGATTTTTGCTTTTGTTTTGTCTAAATATGTGCTCATCTGACTGACAAGTATTGATGAGGAATAGGGAAGAAACATTTCACCTTCTTCTGCCTTTCCTCTTTCTTGCAGGTTTCAGAACAGTTTTAATTTGGTAGACTTTGTGGTTATCGTACAGGGGAACTTTTGCTACGCCTCCCCATGAAGGTGTGTGATGGAAATGCAAAATGGTGTGTGTGATAGGCAGATCCTATGGAACAACAGGGAAAATAACCTTGTAGTGACATTGCTTTCGCAAACAAGTTTTACTCTGACAGGAATGATTCTAGGTAATTTATCGTTGGATAGCTCAACAGTAGCAATTTGTCATGCATTGTGATGTAACTTGATGGGTTCATTTCTTAAATGAATTATGGATTATGGATTACCTCTGTATATCAACAACAGAGCTGTATCTTTTATGTAAATATTCCCTCAACTTTTTCTTCCTCTTCCAATCCATTTTCCATCATACAGAGACAACTTTTCTTCCATCTAATCTTTCTACTAATAAGGTGTTTAATAATTTAGCAGCCTAAAAAATGAGCATATTTCAAAGGAGTTGGTATCAATGGTAGTGTAAGAGCCTCAGGCTACAAAAATGTGGATGAGGCTACCAAAGTTTTAGAGTCAGGATCCCAACTGTCTTTCTGCTTCAGGCACCTATTTTATTAAAGTTGGTATTAAACAACACTGCCTAGGGTCTGATTAACAATGTATGACTTCCTAAGAAGGATTAGCACAAGTCTATCATTTTTATATTTAAATCTTAATTTGCATCTAAGAGAAACCAGGTTAACATTTTCATTATTTATTATTTTTATTATCACTATTGCTGCTTTGGAAAAATTGCTTGTGTGAACATTGCTGGCACCATTTAGTTGTATTGATCTTTGAGTGCTTCATCCCTTCATACATGTCAGAGGAAAAGCTGGTCTCTTGTGTCGTGTGATGGGTCTGATCCTGTAAAATGATGGATTTTATCTTGCACTGGGCTCGGCTGCTTTTCACTGCCCCTGCAGTCCATTGGGACAGAGCGGGATCAGCACTGGGCAGTCAGGCTGAGATCTGCAAGCCTGGAAGCTAAATGTTGTCTAGCTAACATTAGAGGGTGAAATCCAGATATACATGGCCGAGGCTTGCCTGACGTGCCTTCCCAGAGAGGAATTTCTTTCTTGACATTTACTTTGTGCAACTAGTAGAATCCCTGTCTCAGTGATGTTTTCCAATGAGCCTCCCTGCCCTGCTTATTAGGTTACTGCTGGGCAGCCTCTGCTAGGAAGGAAGGCAGGGAGTGATCCTGCTGCTGTGTTCTGAGAAGCAAGGGAGCAGAAGCTGTCACTTTCTGCTAGGAGGCTACCAGGTGGAAGGGGAGGGGAGTAGATACGAGTAACTCTGCTAGCCAAACTTTGATGCTTGCATTAGTACAAAAGCAGGCCAGAGACCTGCACCTCAGTGGAGCAGAGTGGAACCTACCCCACTGCAGGCAAAGTTATTTTTGATGTAGAATTTTTTTAATGTTCAAACAGAAAATAACAACAACGGTCTGTGCTTTTATCTTTCTATTTTCAAATTGACCTAATGTTCTCCTTGACTTTTTCTTCTCCAAGTTCAGCTGCTTCAGGAAATTGTATGGCATATCTTCTTTTTTTTTCCTTTCTGTTTATTTCCATTTCTGATACTTTTCAGTGGATTTAACAGTCATTTCACCAAGGGTTGGATATGGTGGTTATAGCCTGTAGAGCTAAAGGAAAAGATTGTCGGCTAGGGGCTGTGAGTTCCACTGGTTCACAGCAAAGATGATGTGATTTTTGTCCTCTTGAGCTTCTCTAGTAAGTAAGACATTAAAAGGCTCAACAGAAATGCTGATATTTAAGCATCTTCATTTCTTTATCTGAGCTCTCAACATCTCTATGGCTTTTCTTTTAATCAATAGCTTAGTTTTTGTCTTGGGCTCGAGGGCTTTAAGTTTTAAAATACTAGAGCCATCGTCTGAAGACTGTTGGTTCTTCAAAGCAAAAATAAGCGCTAACAAATTCAGAGGAAGATTTCTCCCATGCCTGGCTTTTCAGGATTTGACAAACTAAATTTCAGTTTTAGGGCTGTATTCACATTTCAAGAAGAACTCTGAGAACTGCAATCAGAATATTTTCCCGTGGCACTTGCATTCGGTGTGTGCTTGTGGGCCATTACTGTCAGTGGGGTTTAAGCAAATGCTCAAAAGATTGTGCTGAATCAGGGACTAAGCAGTATCTGTGAGCAGTAAGTCCCTTAGATTCAGAATTAGCAACATTCAAGGTTTCTATCTTATTCTTCAGTTCTGCTTGAGATTTTAGCTAGTCACATCCTCAGTCAAAAGAGAAGAAACGAATCTTATTCCTTTGGCTTCCAGGGAGTTGTTATGGTAAGCATGAGCTGAAAAATTGGTCCAAGAAAGCAGAAGAAAATACATAAATAAATTATCAACAGTGGACATTCCCAGGAACTGAAGGCAGTCATCTTGCCTCACTCTCTCCCACTGAAAAATCCTCAGCCATGTAGCCAGAGAGCGGAAGCAATATCATGGGACTTCTGTGGCCAATGACACAAACAACAGCATGAGCAAATACTTCATACTTAAACTGTGGAATGAATTATTTATCCAAACTATTCTACAACAACTTACCATTATTTATTTGTTTTACATTAGTGCCCACAGGTCCTAATTGCGTAAAGCACTGCCCTAACCTAATAAAGTCCCAGCTGGCAAATATGTTCAGAGAAATCAGTCTTGGTTGTAGGATTATTTGACCAAAATATGGCTAACTTTGCAGCAAATCATATTAGAACAGAATGGCTAAGTAAGTTCTACCCTGTAATAGGTGTGTGAATTAAACATGTCAAATATACCTTTGTCCAATTAAATCACACTTATTAAAAAAACAACTGAATGCCTACTATATTGTGATTCATGCTGTAATCACTAGAATGATTTTAATGTCTTCTGTGTAGAGAATTTTCAGATGAGGTCAATGTGATTTTCAGTCACAAAATTGGCTTCTTGGTTCCCTTAAATGAACCACACATGAAAAAAATGCAAGATACAGTAACGCACAAGAATATATTATGTGGAGAAACAACATGGAGTCAGGTACAACATGAGGATATCGCAATTCTTAGATGAAAGAGAGAGAAAGAGCTACAACATAAACAGTGATGTACAAAACATCCACTAGATGCTAGCTGGTATGCACCTTAGTGGTCTTTGGGATAAATACTGCCCTCAGTATCTCATGTATCTTTCCACTGTATTCATGGGTGGAACTGTTGCCAGAAAAAAAAAAAATGCCCTGTGCTGTTTCATTTTGTTAATTGTCATTCTCCAGAGTGCTCAAAACTGTATTTCATTTCTATCCTGTGGCTACATGGTCTGAATTAGACTGTAAAATGTCCAGCTTCAGTCAGTAGGAATTTTATGGTTTTTCTGGGTTACTTCCTGCAGCAATAGAGCTTTGTGGGAAATGTTGACTTTGTTCTGCATTGGTCTGCAATACCATGGCACAGTTTTCAGACACAGATACAGTGTTTGTGTCAAAAGAAGGGCTAGATGAAAAAAAATATGTGAACATTTGTTTTATGCACATCTTTAAACCTCTACCTTTGGATGGTGATTGCTAATCAAGTTCCACCACACACCACTGCACTTAAATTTTCTCATGTAAACATCATTTCCAGGAGAATATGTGGACATCAGCCTGTGATGGGGTGTCACCTGGCCTGAATCCAAACCATAAAGTCAAATCCCTTCAGATGCTAAAGGTGTTTGGAGACTGAACTGAAGTCCGTGTTGTGCTAGTGACTTCATCTTGACATGAATGAATGAGGGAAATGCATGAAGCAGGTTAACATCTCCTTCTACTTTATTTTCTGATTTTCTTGAGAATGAGTACAAAACCACCCCTGCATCCACACCCCATCTTTAAATGTGTTACTGATACCCAGCTCTGCGCCTTGCAGCTTGAGTCTTTCTGCTGCTTCTACCCAGCTCTGAAAAGTGTCACCCAAGGTTAGCTTGCATAAACATAAAATCCTAAATTAGCACTGCAAGTAATCATTGCCCTCAAAAACCAGTAGTTTGGCTGTGTTCAGTGCATATTTGCCATCTGCTAATGCATTAAAAAAGGAGGAAAAAAAAAAAAAAAAAAGAACCTGGGACAAGTCCTTAATTGGAGAAAATCCATGTTTATCTGGAGTAACTTTAAGGAACTGTCATCACCTTTACCATCTGATGAACTATCCTTTGTGAGGGCAACACAGTGGGTTCTGTGGAGCACGTGGGCTATGCGAGGCTTCTGCCTGACTGAAAGGATGCCAAGGGCAGGGAGTACATTTTCACTGAGGCAGCCTTCTGGTTGTTGTCTGTTGTGCAGAACAGGGTGTATATGTCCAAACTGCAAGCCTTCAGCACTCCTGAGTACTTGGCTCTGGGCACAGCTCACATACCTTGTTATATAAATACTCAGCTGTGCTTTCTAAGCTCTGACCCTTTCCATGCAAAGTCAGAAGTGCAGATGCTGTGCCAAAATATGAGCCTGCACCTTAGGTCCTGCAGAAACAAACTCTTTAAAAGCCATGAGCAAAGAGGTAAAAGGATGTGGGAGCATCTCATGCCAGAAGGGTAATTTTGATTGTATGTGAGATTTTTCCTCTATCAAAGAACAGCAACAAAAAAACAACCCCAGTTTTTCTGGACACAGGTGATGGCATTTTCACCTGACTTCTGCTCAGGACGCATCATGAAACGTGTGGATGTGGCACTTAGGGACACGGCTTAGAGGGCATGGTGGTGTTGAGCTGATGGTTGAGCCTGGCTCCTGGTGCCATGCTGGGCACAGGCACTTTAGAGAAATATCTGACTGTGAAGGAAAGAAATGTAGAATGACGCTTGTGGAGGAAACCACATCAAGTGGATTTATAAATAATATTATTATATTTCCTTATATTTCCTTCCAAAAGTCTTCAATATTCTCTTTTTTTTTTTTTTTTTTTTTTTTTTTTTTTTTTTTTCCTCGGGAGAAACTTCTATAGTTTTTTTTTTTTTTTTTTAAAAAATTTTTTTTTTTTTTTTTTTTTTTTTTTTTTTTTTTTTTTTTTTTTTCCCAGGAGAGATACTCATAGCATTTATCTTTTCTCCACAATGCTGTGGATTAGTAAATACTTCTGAAGGAGGGCTATGTGGGAGCAGAACAAAACACTCTCCAAAAGCTTTTAACTAATGTTAGTTGAAAACCAAAATTCAGTAAGAGTGTTTAAAAGGCCTTGCAAGATAAATTTTGTATCTTTCCTTCATGGCTCATCCTCACATGCCTGTCTCATTCAATAAACTATCACTCTGCCACTGAGAGCACCTGGCTTGCTGGCTGGTGTCACACATCTTTCAGCATGTTGATACCAACATAGCTGGGATACCTCAGGGGACTGGCAAGCAAACAGGTTTTGAAAACCTTCTACCTTCAAGGCCCCTACTCAAACCTCAGCTAGAACAAATGCCAGCAGTCAAAGCACCACCAGTACCCCTAATGGCTCTTCAGAGGACTGTGTAAGCAAAACAAGTATTTTTCGTTCCCTTTAATAGACAAAAAAATAAATAGTAGGGTTTGTAGCAATAACATCATTCCCTGAGACCTTCAGCGGCACCGGCCCGCGAACCAGTAGCAGAAGTGGTATGGAGCACTGTGCTGCTAGCCTGCGCACAGGCACGGTCCCTGCAAAACACGCATGAGGCTTCTTGGCAGGCTGGAGAAACCTTCATTGCTGCTGTTTATCCATTACCTGTTCTGTGGATGAATAAAGGTCTTCAGCCGCCACAGCCATCGAGTGTCTACACTGCAGAAGGATTGCATCAGTAAAGAGATTGAACATTCGTTTATTTTTTTTACCCCAGAGCAGCTGATTTGCCATGGAGGCAAGCAAGAGAAGGGTTTGTGAACCTCCGGACTCCTGTACAATATGCTGAGTTACTCAAACAGGTCATCGCCTTGGTTTTCTCATACCTGCAGAGAACTACAGACAGTCTCTTCTCTCAGGGTGGAATTAACTTTTCTCACACTCTAGTCATGCAGTCATGCAGTCTAGTCAGGCCACGTGTTTACATTTTAAAACTCTGAGTTGTAATATCTCCTGTGATGGAGGGAGAAGAGAAAGAGGGAAGCAAAGACATCCTCAGTTTTGCAACTACCCATTAAAGAACAGTTTCTAAAAAGGAACTGGTTAATTTAAGCTTGCAGTATCAGTGCCCTTCCTTTCATAAGTAATCCTTACTCATGCTGAGTTCAATTTTTTTATAAAGTATATTGTATCACTAGCTTTTATGGTTTTTTACCCTGAAGCAGATCACTTGCTCAATTACAGTGGAGAAGTTCCTGAAGCCCGTCATAACTCACTCAGGAGTTTGCAGAGCAGCACACTGGGGTTTGCAAATGCTCTGAGTATTTAGGCACCTTAATAGAAGCACAGGCTTGCAAAAGAGACCATGGGGTATGCACTCATGTTTATGAGAATGGGTTTTACTCTCTTATGAATAGATGCGTATGCATCTAAAATGCATACAGCTGTTCATCTCATGCAGACAGTGAAGTCTAAGTTAGACCTGAAGTTCAGCCTGAAGCTTCATTCCATCAGACAGCCAAATCAGTATTTCTCCAAGGGAAAAACAAAGCAAAATCTTGACAGTTATAACAGCTGAGGACATGATCCAGTTTTCTGTCATTTGGACTGTCTGGTCGAACGACAGGGCCTACATTTGCTCTTATTTACATTGAATTGTTGCTTTTCCCTCTCCACTGAGGATCCTGGCAGCATTTTCAGTGGACTTCCACAAGATCGGGAGGTTGAGATTTTACCCATAGACTTTAATAAAATTGTTTTCAGCTGATGTGAATGGTAGCAATGAATCAAACCCTTATATTTTGATTTTTGATGGTTTTTTGTTTCATTTCCAAATCCCCTGTATATACCATTCCTTGTTGTCCACTCTCAGCATTCATTTACCTTAAAGCTTTGACTTGTTAAGATAAAGATGTTATTATAACAGGATTTTAATTTTCATTAGGAAAAAAAAAAAAAAAAAGCAAAATTTCTATAAAGAAAGCCTTGAAAACATGAACTCTACCAAGAAGGAAAAGATAAAAGAACAATCATCTTAGGTATTTTCAAGTCAGTCCAACTCATGATTTATTTGGAATCTTGGGATTGGCAATAAGGTCAATTTAACTGCAATAATTTATTACTCTGTTACTAACTAGTAACTACGAGCAAACTTACCCCTCAGCTTTATGGAGCAAGGCAGATTTCAGGACTCCATTTCTCTGTTCCTCTGGTCTCATGGGCTCACCTGTATAAAATCTGACCAAAGACATGCAGAATCCTTGGTCACACAGAGCTAAATAAAACAGAAATACATCAAGTAAAGGTGAATGATAATGACTGTAACACTTAGCATTTACCCTGTTCCTTCGTGCCCAAGTGCTTCACAAGGGGGAACTAATTACACTAGGTTTGGTAATAATGGTTCAGAGAGATGCTAAATTGTGTTCTTACTGTAATAAACGGCTGTGCTGGGGTGGGGGGGAATCACTAGATTACAGGGTAGGAGGAGGCAGCCTTAGGATAATCCCTCTGCAACCTCATGCACCCAGGACCCTCGCTGGAGATGACACACATTGAGACTTCTGCACAAACAGCAGTTGTTTGGGGGGAGACCATATTGCCGTTGCTTCAGCTCTACCAGTGCAAAGGGGCTGCAGGGCGACAGGAACTTCTGCCTTTGTCTGTTCATGACCAGACACAGAAGGGCTGGCAAAAACACTTATTAACTGCCACAGGTTTAAAGAAAGATGACTAACCCCTAAAGCATTTTCAGTTGAATATTGCAGAACAAGAAAGAAAAAAATCCCCTCTTTGCTGCTCTGCTGCAGCACAGTCATTTTGTGTTTTCTTCTTGAAGTATGTGATGCCACAAAAAAATTAATTACTTTAGCAAAAAGAAATAAGATTGTAGGGGAAAAACAGATTTGTAATATTATCCTGATTATAGCTACAGGTAAGAGATAATCTCCTGCTTTCTCTTGTGAGGGAAAAGATACTTTGTCTTAAAAACTTACTCAAAAATAATCCATTTTTTATGGGGTCTCTAGCAATAAAGGAAAAAGCCTCGTATATGGACTTCAGCATTTACTCACTTGTAGAAAAAATGTTGGGTCTAACTCACATTTCAATGGCTTCTTGCTTGTTAACTTCAGCCAATACCCCTTTCCAGGAGTCAAGTCCACTGCATGGTGGTGGCAGAAGCTAAGAGGCAAATGAATTGTGTAGGTTGTGCTTGCACCTTGCTGAACCAAGCTCTCCCTGCACTCGGTGGGGCTGCGAGGGTGCCGTGACAGGACTGGAGTTGCTCACCAGGCAAAGACCAGGTCAGTCTGGATGAGAGGGAGCTATTAACCAAGGAAGTTTTAGTCAGTAAATGAACTTTGGAAACGAGCAGCACATTCTGTTGGTTTGGCCAAGCTCCCATACAACTAAAGTTCACGGCATTCCTGAGCTTGCCCAGTGCACATCATGGAAGGTAATTCTGGCTGAAGTGATCCTACACTGCTTTTCCTTGTGAGTAACAGCGTACAGGCCAGCTTCCCTCTCCACCTGCAGGCACAGAAGTTGGTAAAGAAATATGTAGCTAATAAATGGCAGTGGTGGAAACCCTAGTTACTGGCAATGCTCAGGGTTATGGAGCAACCCCCACCTCAACTTTCAGCTTCTTGACATGAAAAATTTATAGTGAAACCCAGCCCTGCAAAACCCATTGATTATTTGCTCTAATGCAAGAGAGAAGGGCATTGCTGAACATCTTCCATGTTTACAATACGGAGTGAGAGGTGTTGCCAGTTTCATGGATGGCAACAACCCAGGCTGTGTTCATTCTGCTGGTCATCGCCTAGGTGGCGTTTGGGGACAGTTTCCCTAGGCTAGGCTGCTGAGCACCTTTCTCTCCTCTCAGCTTTCTAAAAATTAAGAGTAATTCAAACCTTGTGAATCTTATCCTGCAGATACAAGATAGACAAATTCCTGCTGGTGCCTCTTTAAAGAGGGAATTATTTTTAAAGAAATAAAAAAGTTTTTTCTTTTTTTCCTCTACCTACTCTATGTTTAGTAAGTCCTATAACTCAGGGGAATTTCAAATGCAATTACTTGAGGTATTATAATGCAATTTTACAACAGATCGACAACCTTTTTCGTCTTTTATTTTTTTTAACAAAACCTTCCTAAAACTGTATCTCTTTGACCTAAGACTTCATGGTTAGTAAAGCATTAAAAATGTAGGAGATACAAGATTATTGGCATAGTTGGCATAGCCTGTAATCTATTTAACTTGAAGAAACAATTCATTTTCTGAAAAGCTGTCTTAAGGAAACAATAGCAAACAGAAGGTGTTTACATGCAGAAGACTGGAGTAAAGTATTTATCAGAAAAAAAAAAAAAAAAAGCAACAAAACAAGGTTGAAAACAAGCAAAAAAAAAAAAAAAGGTTAAAAAAAAAAAAAAAAAAAAAAAAAATCCCCAGCTACCCAAATAAGCTGTGGAAAATGGGAATGATTAAAAAAAAAAAAAAAATCTCTGATCAAAAAAACATCTGCATGCTAATCCTGGTGTTTTCAAGTGGAACAACAGAGTACGAGGAAAAACACATATTTTAGAAGAAATATGAGAAGGAAACAAAAAATAATTATGAATGGAAAAAAAACATGACCAAGTTAGAAAATTACACAGAAAGAAACAGATTGAATTTGTGCATTCTTTCACAATTGAACTTTTGCTGGTGTGACTGCATATTCAGCAGTGTGAATATTATAATTAAAGAATGTCAGCTTAAGCAAAACGTTTTAAAACCTTCCTGCTAATAAACAGATAAACTGCTTAAAAATACTGATTATATTAGGAAAAAGGGAAGTGCTGGATTTTCATGCTTCAATTCCTTTCATCTGATACAACCCATTTAAACAGCAGATGTCTCTCCCAGGCGGTGTTTGATAGCGGTGGTGCCGATTTCCATGCCGAGGTGATGAGAACATCCTCACGGGGCGGGCTGGCACCGTGCTGCAGACCCCAGCACTTGCTGGTACCTGTGCCGGGGTCCAGTGCAGCACCGGGCAGGGATCCCACCAGAGCTGTACCAGCCCCTGCCGCCTCCAGGCTGAGGAGCGCTGCCTGTCAGCAGGACGAATTAGGCGAGGAGCTGGTGCAGCACAGTGCCGGGGAAGCAGTAGGGAGGGCTGTGAGCTCTCTGCATCGCAGCCCGCTGCTCAGCCCTGCAGCCGTGTCCCAACGAGTGCTGCAGGCACAGCTCGGCTCCGTGCGAGGGCAGGCAGCAAGCACTGAGTGCTGCTTTGCGCCAGGCTCGGACCTCAGCCGGAGTGCAGGAGGCAGCTCTTGAGCGCTGTCGAATGCAAACGCCAGTTCAAGGCAAATCTTCTCTGGAGTTTGGAAAATTGTTCACATTGAATTGCAGCTAAACTTGCTGCTTATTTTTATAACAGCAAGATGGAGGTGTCCGGGTATGTGACAAAGAACAGTTATGAGTGCAAATAGAAAAAGAAATAAAAGCTAAATTAAAACTCAGCTCTGGTGGGCTCCACTTAGACCAGATGAGCTAAATCTTGCAAATACTTACGCATGGGTGTATTTATAGGGACACAAGAAGCCTCAAGCACTTACACATGTAGCCACTCAGAATCTTGCTCTTCATTCAGAAAGGTTTAAGGAAGATCGTATCATTGGAGGTAATGATTGTAAGGAAGATTGTTACAATATACCTTGAAAACCTTTTTAGGTCTCTTTAAGATACTGCTTCAAAACAAATAACTCAAAGCTGGCGGGACTGTGAGAAATGGCAGTTGAAAAATAACCGTTGGTGTATATATTCATCCTGGGCTCCCAGGAAAACATTTGTCATTTGGAAAGCCACTCTGAGCTTGTTTTCTTAGCACGCAAAAGCATCAGAACATCTTAAGATTTTTGTCAGGCTCTACCTGTGAGACTGCAGAGCACTTGTCCTCCCCATTACGGCCACACTCCGCTTGGCGAGCAAGACAGTTTACCTGTGGTGTCATTGCAAAGTGGGAGAAAATTGTGATCATAAATCATCCATGTGAAAAATAAACGCAACCTTTGGGATTGCAGGATTTCGGCCAAAATTTTCACCTTGTTATGAAGTATGCTGTAACCTAGTGCGAGACTTCTGTCTTCCCTGGTTGCTGAAGCATTGTTCTCATTGCTGGGTTGGTTTCCAGAGGGTCTCCATGGCAGTCGAGCTGCTAACCCGGCCCTGGACAGCAAACCACAGCGCTAGCAGTACTCTGGGTGTGAGTCTGCAAACACGACCTCACTCGTCCCAGGGAAATGTAAACCTACTCTGGGATACAAACTTCCAGTTCCTATCCCAACTATTCAGATGCCTAAAACATTAAACATTGTAAAACATAATTTTAAAAAATTTGGAATAGTAAAACACATAATCACAACCTTGTGTGAGACAGCTGATTAGCTGATTTTGAGTCATTCAAAGACAGAGCTAGATACATTTCTCCCTCTGTACACATTTAGGAATCCTGCGTAGGAATCTCCTTGAGCATGACCGAGCTTTGGAGTTTGCAGATGAGCAGAAGGGAATTTGTCCCACTGGGTTGCGTAGTGAAAGGACATGAGGGGATTCAACGCACGTTCAGAGAAACGTGGCCTCACGATTAACGGCACTGAAGAGAGAGGTATTTAATAATGTCGACCCTTACCATGTTTTTCCCTTCGCATTCCTTCAGCCAGTTGTGGCCTCTTCACGCTGTAGCAGTTTTATGTTTTGCTCCCAGAAAATTATTTACCTCTGCGTTCAGGGTCAATCTCTCTTCACTCCGCAGTCTGGTCATCACCGCTCCGCTGTATTTCTTGCCGCACGTTACTTTGTTTTTGGCCACTTCATAGGAAATAGTTAATCGGCCTTGGTGTCTCACGGCAGTGAAAATAACGATCTCAAATTGTATTAAGCTCCCATAAATATTTCACTTCATGCTAATTTCTGTGCTTCCAGCTGAGCTGTTAAGAGTGCTTAAAAATAAAAGACTTTTT